>BQNB010001092.1:5539-120267 GCA_026074375.1 Tanacetum coccineum
TTATTAGTATTTACTACTTTTCTTTTTAATGGCTTCTTCACCAACATCATCATCAACCAATGGTGATAATTTGGTAGGAGGAGGACTTTCATCGAATGTCACGTTGAGTGATTCTTCGACTTTTATTGTATGTTTATTTAATACTACATAAGCTTTACTATTTTGAGAATACCCTAGAAAAACACATTCGTATGACTTTGGGTCAACCTTGGTTAGATAGTAATTCGTATTCAAAATGAAGCACTTGCTTCCAAATACTTTAAAATATTCTATTTAGTATATAAGTTGACGTATTAACAGCATTACACCAAAACTTTTGTGGAATGGATTGTTCATTAAGCATAGTCCTAGACATCTCTTGTAAGGTTCTATTCTTTCTTGCTACTACCCCATTTGATTGTGGAGTACGTGGAGCCGAGAAGTTATGAGTGATGCCTTGTGCATCATAATAAGCTCCGAATTGTACTTCATTATCAAATTCTCGACCATGATCCATTCTAATAGCTATTATAGAACTACCTAGTTGGTTTTGAATTTTCCTACTTAATATTTCAAATTTCTTAAAAGCTTCATTTTTAGTCTTTAGAAATCTAGGCCATGTATACCTAGAGTAATTATCTACTATAACTAAGGTGTATAGATTGCCTCTATAGCTTTTAATTGCCGATGGACCAAATAAGTCCATATGTAATAATTCTAAACATCTTTTAGTGGAAACCATATTTTTAGCTTTATGACTTCCGTGACCTTGCTTCCCAATTTTGCAAGCATCACAAAAATATTTATCATATTTTAGTTTAGGTAAGTTTCTAACTAATTCTTTAGATGACAACGATTGAATTAAACGCATATTTGCATGACCAAGTCTTCTATGCCATAAGGTAGAATTATCCACTACCGCGGCGAGACATAATTTGTCTTGAGACTTATTTCCTAATTTCATTACGTATAAACCATTTTTCCTAATCCCGTTTCCTATGATTTTATCTTCTTTAATTATTTCACTACCTTCTTCCTTGAATAAGACTTGACAGTTATTGTCACAAATTTGACCAGCACTAAGTAAGTTAAATGCTAAGTTATCTATATGTTCTACATTAGATATAGTAAGAGAGTCATTAGAGATCGTACCTTTGCCTATGATCTTTCCTTTTAAGTTACTTCCAAAAACAACATTACCTCCGTCGTATGCTTTGTAGGTAGAGAATAAACTCTTGTTACCGGTCATATGTTTAGAGCAACCACTATCTTTGATCCACTCATCCGGTTCCAAGCATGTTCTCAAGCATACCTTATTTGACGATTGAGCCATGAGACAAGTTTCATCGTTAGTTTTATCTTCGGCGTCATTTTCGCTATCGCTCCAAGAACCTCCAATGAAGGCCTTTTGATCTTTGTTGCTGATGACATCAAATAACGTCTATTTTATAGCATCATTTATCCTGTGTATTTAACCCATTTTATATAATTATTGCAAATAATTATTACTTAATCGTTTATATTTGAGAATTGCAGTAATTATTGAGTACTTAGTGAATATTAGCAAAAGGCGCGCATTCTGGAGCTTACATGAAGATATTTTGAAGATTACTATTCTGAAGACTAATACGTCGTATCCATCAAGAAGATACGGCGTATCCGTGCCTGTACTCACCAAAGACCACAAAGGAAACTTATTCAATACGCCATATACAGAGATGACCAATATGCCGTATTGGAAATATGGAATTAATATAATATTTTGGAAGATATCAAACGTGGTCCCTACTCTAAGAAACTCCAATACACCGTATCCAATCCATTGGATACGCCGTATCGAACCGACTTCCAGACTCTATAAATACAAAACTCAAAAACGAGTTTTAAGTGTGTTAAATCATATTCTCGATACCTAAACCACAAAAGTTGATTTTCAGAGGAGAAAAAGAGCAGAAGAGATCTTGCAACGCATTCCAATCCATAGAAGACAACGTGTAATTTGTTATACTTTTATAATTGTTCAATTTTTGGTATTCTTCGTTAACTCGGTTAGTTTACCTTGGCTAAAACAATTACTCTTGTATTAATTATGAAGTTGGAAGGCTAATACCATCGGGTAATAGCCATTATTATGAAGATATGAATGTTTGGTTTTGTTTATATCTCGATTGCTTAATTTATCATTGCATACTTGTTTATGTTTATCAATTCATACTTGTTTACGTGCTTTTGTATGCGAACTATCATTCAACTAGATCTAGTGATACAGACCAAGTAATCTAGATGTTGGGATAGCTCTCCATATAGTAGTTTATACATCTAGAATAATAGGATCACGAATATTGTCTTTCTAAATCTGTGTCTAGGATACGCTTGGGGCTTAACTAGTTAATTGAAAATTTCCTTTGGTTTATTGAACATGTTGACTAGTAGGTGAATCTAGATGATTCAACAAATAATATTCTGATTCCATAGGATAGTTGGACAAGTGGACTACTAGAGTATAAATTGCCATTAAGCGGTAAGTGGGTAAAGTCTCTATGAGCTAGGGTTTAACAAGATCACCATTGCTTTAATCCCTAAGATAGATTATAATCAAGTAATAAGGATGCTTTACGCGGATGATTTAATTATAACAGAATTAATGTGTCTAGGTCTTAGGATGAAGTCCCGCCTAAGTCTAAGAATGATATGCCTCTTCGAGATAAGTAATCATTGCACTGAATAAACAAACCAACCTTCTAATCAGATTAATGATGGCTAATACAGTTTTCTATCATAAGGCTCGACCACTCTTTTATCTTCTGTTAATTTGCTTGCGTGGGTTAAAGTGTTTTGAATTGATTATAGTCACCAACCAAACTCATGCCAATCTCTCTAGCTGAAACCCCCCTTTTACCTGTTAGAATTAGGATTAGAACTAACATAGGATTAACATAGGTTTGACTTAGATTAGAATTAGCATAGTTTAGGTAAACCAAAATATAAATAAATTGAGAGAATTAACCTCGCTTCAAGTGTTCGACACCCTACTTATCACGAATCTACCACCGACCGGGTATACTTCCCATTAAAGTGTTGTTTTTGGTTGAGTCGGCAAAATATAAAATTTAAAACTTGAACTATCATAAATAAACACCACACAACGACACATCAAGTTTTTGGCGCCGCTGCCGGGGAGTGAAAATTAAACTTGATTTTTATTTTATATTTTAGTTTTTAGCATTAGATTAGATCTAACTCTTAGGAGTAGTGTTAATTAGATTAGTGTAATTTAGAGTAGTTTAAATTCCTGCTTGTTTGCTTATTCTGTTGGTGTTATACGGTGTATTCAGTTCACTGAATACAATGTATTGGTTATTTTTTTAATAGTTTTTCTAGAAAGATTGTTATAGGATGGATGATCCGAACATTACTATGGAGGAATACATCAGGCTCGAGGAAGAAAAATCTCGAAAACCTGGTAAAGTGTTTAACTGGGAAACTGCTAAGTATGGTAAGATTTGGTATGATGATGACATTCACGACCTCAGATCCGTTGAAACCGAATTCCCAACTATAGCTTGTAATGAAGAGGTATCATATGAAACACTTTCCTATGAACCCATATGAACCCACGGTAAGTTCTCTTAACGATGAAATTGACTTTAAAATTTCGTTTGATGATTCCGACGATGAAGATTACACGGTAATTTTTGAGAAAAACTCGTTTTCTTATAAAATAATTTCTACCAACGATTTGAAAACGGATTCGAAAAACGATAATGAAAAAGTCATGCTTTTACTTCCATCATCTGAGCCTGCAGTCTGTTGTTTTGATGATTTAGACTTCTTTAAATATTTTGAAAATGAATTTCCAGCCATTGTTTACAATGATGCTCGAACGTCTAAATCAGATTTATCAACTGAACTAATTTTTAACCCTCAACATATCGATGAACTTGATTTAAATGATAAAACATCATTGTCTGAATATGATGAAGAGGAACATAATGTTTTATACTTTAATGATCTATTCCCCTTCAACATCGTTCTTCCAGATGATTTAAAGTCGGAAAAGGACAATGATGATAATGATATCGATATAATACAATCTTCAGGGGGTAATGAAGTTACACAAGGGTCAATTATGCTTTTTGAAACAAGTCAAGATAAAATCATTAAAAATTTCAGAACGGGAAGTTTTATCACGAACTTAAAAGTTAAAATCGTGATTTATACTTATTACGCAAACGGAATGCTATTCTATCTCATTATGAATTTATATGTGCTGTTTGGCATTCCGTTCGACCCTAAGCGGTATTATAAGGATGGTGATTGTGCGATAATGTTGCGGAGGCCAAGGTACGTTTTCTTTGCTTTATTTTAGGAAAATTGGTCTCCAAGAATGAATACGGCGTATTAGGATAAAACCTATACGGCGTATCCACTGTTTTTAACCTGCGTTGACTAAGTCAACAAAATTCGCCAATACGGCGTATTAACCAGACCTCAATACGGCGTATTGAGTTTGGGTATATAAACTCAACCAATAAGCCGGATCTGTTTTTACCACAACTATTTCACTCCACACACACATAAATTTTTACTCAAATTCTTGGAGATTGTTTGTGATTTGATCAAGTATTCGTTCCCTCTTTCATCTTGATCCTTCGGTAACGTATTTTACCCTTTTCTCCCTTTAGATTTGATTTGATCAAATTTAATTAGGGTTAGGGTTTGGTTTATAGATTTAGGGGTGCCTAAGAACTTGTTAAGTGTCTTTACCCCCCCCCTGAGTAGGCTGTGATAATTGGTTGTTTTATGAAATGGGTTAAAATGGGTAAACAGGGGAAACCCCCCTTTTCGTTTTCATATTGCAGATCAATACGGCGTATCCACTCACATAGATACGGCGTATTGACCAAATTTTACCCAATTTAAAAGCCCTAATACGACGTATTCAATAAAATGAATACGGCGTATTGACTTAAACAGGATCTTGAATTTTCAAACCCATACGCCGTATTGACTAAAATCTATACGACATATTGACCATATTGATCCTTATAGGCGTATCCATTTATGAATACGCCGTATCCACCCTCAGAACAGAATGTTTAAAATTCTATAATCTTTGTCCTATTCTCGTTGATTTTACAGATATGGCTCTTCCACCACGTAAGTAGAGACATCGATTTCTTAGGTACGAGGGGTTACAATACACAAATGCTGATATAGAGGATTTTGAGTCAAGGTTGGTTAGGATTTACAGTAGGGAGATACACAGGGTGCAGATATTTGACTTTGGGGGATTACCGGATTTAATGGCTGAGGGATTGAGTGCTAGGATACTGATGGAGCATAGGGATGCTCAGGGAGTTAGTTTGTTTACTAGCCGAGCTTGGAGGCGGCTATTTGATATCATAGGGCTGTTGGTATACGAGCTTATTTTAGAGTTTTTAGTACATTTAGGTTTGGTCAGGCTATACTTGATTTAAACACGCTTGGAGCTCTACAGTTTCAGTTAGGTGGAGCTAGGAGGCGCATGAGCTGGAGGCAGTTTATCCTAGCCTTGGGGTTACATACTGACGAGGAGATGCACTCTGCTGGATTCGGTGCTTACTAGCTGATAGTGCAAGACAGATCCCCGACAAAGGGGATCTGAGGGATTATTAGATAGGAATCTTATCTGTTGGAGATTTCCTTGGCACAACCCTATCTTACACTATGATTCAGGATCTAATTCTTAGGTTGTGCCATAGGTTGATTGCGTGTAGTAGTGCTGGGAGGAGTCAGGCACCTGAGAAGGTGACCGTAACTGATTTATTTCACTTGAGAGGAATGGACGTTGACTTGGTCAACGTCCCTTATTTATTGGCTAGATACTTGAGGTTGTTTACTGCTAGGAGGAAGAGCGGGGCTCATATTTCTGGTGGACAGTTTGTAGCTCGATTGGCTAAGCATTTTAGACTCTTAACTGCAGAGATACTTTAGGGATTGACGGTTATTGCCCTTGAGCTCCCGGTTATTGACATGGTTGAGCTGATGAGATTACAGATCTATAGGGAGATTGATGATACATAGGATTGGGTATCCCTGGGACCAGAGAGGCAGCCTAGTGTTGCAGATGGTACCCCTAGAGTAGCTCACGGATGTTATTGATGAGGGTGGCCAGGCTGATCCGGCACCCGTACAGCCACCACCACCACCACCACCACCACCAACTGCTGCTAGGACCATGCCTCAGAGGATGTCCAGACTTGAGGAGGACGTGCACGAGATACGTGGGGCATTGATTGAGCAACGCGAGGTAATTGATGCGACGACTCGTGATTTTTCTAGATTATGTACATGGACTACCATTAGCCTCGCACGGATGATGGACAGGGCAGGTGTGACATACACGAGTTACTCTCAGACACCGAGAGAGTATCAGAGGCGCATGAGACACAGGACTGACGGTGCTAGCACCTCCGCAGCACAGCAAGACCCACAACAGCCTGACCCTTGATCCCTGATCCCTTATCCTTATCTTTTGTTTATATCTATCTGTACATTTATTATTATCCATATCGTGATGTATCTAACTATTAAACATGCTCTCGTATTCTTTTGTTTATATATCATGGTATGACATTTTTGATTTGTTTGTGTATAATAGAATCAAGCCTGGCAGTAAGTTTAGCACCATAGTTCAATGTTACGAAACCAAGCTGGTTTTTACACCAAAGAGATGTGTCACATCCCCCAAACAGGCCTGGACGGAATACGCGTCTGAGGGCGTGAGGTCATACTATACATCACACAAAGCACGAGAGAACGACCACTAATGGACGTTTTGAAAATCATAACTCATTGCATTATTTAAAAATAGATAAGTTTTACAAGATTCAAAAGAAATTAAACATTTGCAGAAGCATAAGAAAAATGTAGCGGAAGCATAATTTGGTTTTCAAAAGACAACGAGTATGAAAGATAAATAAAGTCTTGGTAAATGGCATCATATTGCACGTAGACTCCACATAGCACGTCAAGAAGTCCAAAGCTAATCACCTGAGAAAAACATGCTAAAAACGGTCAACATAAAGTTGGTGAATTCATAGGTTTAAGTAAAACATTTATGAGGATAAAAAACGTTTAGTGAATATAGCTTTACTCAAAGTATTATGAAAAGCATTTAGCAATTTGAAACGTTCAACGAAAGCAGTGTGGACCACAAGTTATACAACGTATGTGACAGTTATAACGAATACAACTTCACATGAAAGTATTTACTGTTGCGCTAAGCTCATGACACCGATGCTAATAACAACAAGCATATTATCATGCACATGTATTCCATGCCCTTAACTGGTGTCCTAAACAAAGACCACCACAACGCAAATCGACATGACATATATCCCCGTTTGTTCTTCCGGTTAAGTGGAACCAAGAAGATAGGGATAATTTATACCAATAGTTCTATTTATTCATTCGCGATCACTTAACCAATCCAATTGGCCATAGGTGACTAACGGTTCATGATAGTTGGGGTAATAGTGGTTTGTAAGCAAAACTTAGGCAACACATAAACAGGAAACGATAACAGAAAACACTTGTGCCCAATGTAAAAGTAATCAAACGTTTTCGTAAATGCTTAAAAGCGCTTAATCGAAAGTTAAAAACGAGTGTGACATCAATCATGTAACGAGTTTGTAATCAACGTATAAACGAGGTTGAAATTCAGTAACGTAAATGAGTTTGTAAACGAGCATGTTTCTCACCCCAAAAGTTATAAAGTATATGTAAAACAAGTAAAACGTAGGGCTATGAACTCTCCTCGACGTTGAAGAACATGGAAAGATAGCATCTAATATGCAAAACACAATCGAAGACGAAAAGTCTAGATCAAGAAGATGCAGATTAACTTATCCGCTAGTCCCACGATGCTTAGGATGATGACTCACAAAGCATTCATGTTGAATAAGGACTTTGAGGTTTCAAGTTGTAAGAGTTTGGTGATTGGTTAAATAAAATAACTCGAAAAGCAAACACAAAGTATGAAAGATATTTCGTATATATCACATATGAAAAAGAAACAATTATACAATTCATATGGTGAATTATATAATAAAGACAAACAACCAAAAGAATAAGTCGCAATATATAATACTTTACAAGTATTATATAAGAAACATAAGAAAAATAATTGTAACAATATAATTCGACACATTTTCGGAAATCACATAACTAAATTAGTAAAGAGTTTTTGCATAAAGGTAAACACACGTTTTAAAGTTACGAATTAAATAAATGACGTTTTTAAAGTTTTTACAAAACTTATTATTTTGTTTATTTGTCAAGAATTATAAAATAATATTTTATAATTTAGTATTCGTTTGCGTTTTAAGCTAAACTAGTTGTCCAGTTGTATAAAGTTAGGTTATGTTCATTTACCGGTTTATTGTATCATTACAAATAAATAATCTTAAGACTATAACTTAATCCTTTTTATCGGGTTTCCAAGATAATAGAAGTTTTAAACGAAAAATACTAAGTATATACATTTTTATAAATTTCGGCACTGGACATTCATTAATTACGTCGTTTTTCATTTTTACACACATCAACGTTTTCACTTTAATCAAATCCATATTGCAAAACACAAAACTAATCTAATTACTTCATATGGTTCGTGAATAAAAAACAACTAGAAAATGGAATACTAAAGGAAACCATATTACATCTCTTTAATTTTATTAAACTTGAAAGAGTGCTACTATCAGAGAAATAAACATATGATTTAAAATTAATTATATTTAGATGTAAAGGAAGACACACATTGATTAAAATAGTTTGCTAGATTCGGACAAAAAAAACGAGAAACGAACACAAACGCTGAAGAACTTTAAATTGATACACCAATCTAGCATTCTAGTTACTGAAATTGAAATAAAATTAAACAATAGATATTTAATGTTAGTAAATTTGAGCATGTGTAGACACACTATGTGTGTGTGCCTACTGCGTAGGCTGATAGGGATGATGGTGGTGTGTTGACGGAGATGGTGGTCGTTGGGAGATGGAGGTGGCAGCCGGCGGTTGGTGGTGGTGATTTGTGGAAAGATGGTGACAGCAGGGTGGTGGGGATGACGAGGGTGTTGATGGTGTGGAGGAGATGGTGGTGTGAGGGGTGATGAGGGTGGCGACGGTAGGTGGCCGAAATCCGGCCGAAAAAAAGGGAGGCGCCAAAAAATATTTAAAGAGGGAGGAGGTGTGTGGCTAGGGTTTAAAAAAATGAGAAACCCTAATACTTACATGTTTATATATTCTAAAGTTTAAAAATAATATGGCAAGTCTATTATAGTTTAGGGTTAACATTGTAAATATTACTAGATGGACCGGAAGTGTAATTTTCGTTAATTAATGGTTTGGGACTCGTTTAAGCTAGTTAGTGATTGATTTAAAACACGAAAGTTTCGTCATTACGTTCCAAATGATTTTTCCCATAAAAATAAGTATTTAAATGCCTATTATTTTATAAATATTTTTATAAAATATATTTAGAATGTTTATCAATTATTGGGTATCGCTTTTAAGTTTTGACCGTAAAATAAATTTTAACTTTAACCTTCGCGTTTTAAATAAACGCTTTTGAATAAAATATTAAATATTTTTATTTAATAAAAAGTGATAATTAAATATAAATTTAATTATTTTTGTGTCGGTACGCGTTGTATGCGGTTTTCAAAAGTTTACGAGGCTATTTTAGTCATTTTCTGCTTAGTTTCGTGTCTCGGGTAAAACTGAAAAGTTTCCGGAATGTCGTTTTACATCAAATTGCTTTAGAGTCCGAGTCGTGGAACAGGTTTAGCGGGTGTTTTTGATAAGTCATTTAGTGATACACTATATCTTCTCGTTTTCCAGTCAAATAAATTTCAAAAATAATTTTGTAAATGAGGGATTATAATAATATTTATGATTTATTATTTAAATACGTTTTAAAAATTTACCGGCTACGCGGTAATCGTTTTTATGTGACCGTAAAAGGTCAAAAAGTCAAGTCGGAACCAAAAAGTCAAAGGGTAAAATAGTAATTTAAAATTTCCAAAAATTGTCGGGTGTGACATTACCTACCCCTTAAAAGGAATCACTGTCCAGGGATTCAATTTTTGTTAAACGAGGAGTTGTCAAAGAAAAAGATTTAAGATTTTAAATAACTAGTTTTAGACATGACGTTGATACTTTATTCAGCAAAATTTGATGTTTCGACACTTCTTAATAAACATAAATTTTGGCTAGGTTTGACCAGGATATATAATCCATCAGAATGGGTATTTCAGAAAAATATCATTACAATTTTTTTGATTTTTTTTATTGCTATAAACGCGTTATAAAGAAAGTCCCTTAATGGTGAAAATATCAAAGGGGAAAGTGTAGGCGCGTGGGTATGTCTGTATAAGGGTTTCAAATGTTTAGAGGCGGAGTCGGGTTTCTGATATCTGTAGGGTTCGACGTTTAATTTCGGACGAGGCTAATGAATGTAAGTATTCAACTTACTTAGGAAGTACAAGGATGAATCATGGCTCAACACACCATAAGCAGACGATGCGAATAAAGTATAACCGAACGGCTCTAACCGCAACTAAAAAAATAGACGCGTCATAGAACGAGAAATAATAATAATAACGGAACGTTGCACACAACGTTTAATAAGGAAATAGATAACCATATATGTTTGTGCTTTAGTTTAGTCACAAAAAATGGTGTCTTAAGAACTCGTTAAGTTTATGAAGATGTTATGACGTTCTTACGAAAAGTTGACCTATTTTAGAAAGTTTTCTATTTGAAAAAGTTTTTAGTTTCGGGGCGTTAATAGTATCCCCTAATTTAATCGTTTCTAAATTTCCAAAAACGAACTAGTAGAACCCTAGCGTCTAACCAAAATCCTTAGCTCGCTATATATATATATATATATATATATATATATATATATATATATATATATATATATATATAAACTTTTATTTAAAAACAACCATCGGCAATGACTTATCATTTTTAGAAAATTTCTAAACATTCGTTTTGATATTAAGAAGCTCCACGAATATTTTCAAAGACTTTCGGCACTTAATAAACCTTTAGAAACATTTTTAAACATCCGTTTACCCTCATTTAAAACTCGGACCAACAACTATATTTTTATAAATCACCCATGGACTTGACCATAAACTTGACCATAACACCGCCATATTTTTCCAAACTATCCAAAATTCTTTTATGCCAAAACTATTCAACCAAAACCACTATAATACATAACCTCATTGCCATTTTTGTTGCAACTCACAATTCTCACATACTCTCAACAAGAACAAGTTATATATCCGAAATCATCAAAAACCTTCATTAAAAATAATTATTCACTTTAATTATTTGAAAATCATAGCACAAACACATGGAGTCGCGAATCAAAAGTATAAGAATACATAAAAATAATAACTATAACAAACGGTGATGGAATGCGGAGAATGAGGACATTTCGAGAAATAACATCCCCAGAATAAAGGTCAACGAATGGGAGGAGCTCGTGAGAAAGCTTATGCGATAGACGGTGGAATATTGTACGCAGTCGTTAGTTCCAGGATGAATCAAGTTCATCAGCTCAAGAGTGCATAAGTCGGTTTAGGCTCCACAAACAGTTTTTGATCGTAAGATTTTGTAAACAGGCAAATTAATTAACTTGAGAATGAAGATATGGTAGTTAAACGAGGCCTTAAGAATTACGCTGGGTGTCGTAAGACTTGATTGTGCTTCTAGATTCTTTTGAACGGAATTCTGGTGATTATCGAGTTTGAGTTCATACTCGTGTCATATTGGATACCATTAAGCTCACCCATTTATAATTTATTATTTGCATAAAGAAGCGTCCCAATTTATGTAAATAATGAATTGATAAACTTATGGTTCGGTGATTTATAATTTATTTATTTAAATGAAGAGGCGTCCCAATCCTTTCAAATAAGAGATTATAAATCAGATACTTAATAATTTTTGATTACACATACGCGTAAATTTTTATGGTAGTGGAGACATGACGATGTTGGTGCTTAGTGAGTATGGAATGAGTGTTTAAAACTCATCTTCGGAGACGGGGAGTAAAACAATCAAGGGAGATCGACATAGAGTTCAAAATAGCTGATGAGTATACGGTTAAAGTAAATAAGATAAAGATCTTTATGAACGAGTTTACATAGCAATTATCATATTAAACCTCCTGTTACAAGTCCCGCCCATACAAGACTTGTAATACTTAGATTCATATAGAATTCCATGTAAGCAAAACCGTGAAAGGGTTTCGGTAAAACGATATTGTATAGGTTATGAAATAGTTCGAGACCATTGCATCGCTCACATGTCTTAGACAAATTTTTAGAGACATTGTGTACATCACAATGTCTTATAAAAAGTTATAATATTTATATACAACTTCCAATAAGTAAATAGAGGAATTTCGTAAGGCGAACGTAAACCGCGAAGAAAAGATAACCATAAGGAAAAGATAACTGCAGAGAGAAGACAAGCGTAGAGAAAAGATAATCGTAGAGAAAAGATAAACGTAAGCTTATAGCAAAAACATGTATAAGGCACACATAAAAGCATGTAAGGATCACATACTGGTTATAGACCAGACCTAGATATTCTACCTGGTTCTCTATAACCTTGGCTCTGATACCAATCTGTCACACCCCCAAACGGGGCCTGGACGGAATACGTGTCCGAGGGCGTGACTTCATCATACTTCGAACACAAGGCACAAGAGAACGACCACTAATGGACGTTTTGAAAATCATAACTCGTTGCATTATTTAAAAATAGATAAGTTTTACAAGATTTAAAAGAAAGTAAACATTTGCGGAAGCATAAGTAAAATGTAGCGGAAGCATAATTTAGTTTTAAAAGATAGCGGAAGCGAAATTTATGTTTTTCAAAAGACAACGAGTATGATAATTTGATAAGTCTTGAAATAGGGTATCATATTGCACGTAGACTCCACATAGCACGTCAAGAAGTCCAAAGCTAATCACCTAAGAAAAACATGCTAAAAACGGTCAACATAAAGTTGAGTGAATTCATAGGTTTAAGTAAAACATTTATGAGGATAAAAAACGTTTAGTGAATACAGCTTCACTCAAAGTATTATGAAAAGTGTTTAGTAATTGGAAATGTTCAACCAAAGTAGTGTGGACCACAAGATTTCAAAGCGTATGTGACAATCTTAGCAGTTTACGATTTCACATACAAAGCACATGTGACCGTTATAACAAATACAACTTCACATGCAAGTATTTATTGTTGCGCTAAGCTCATGACACCGATGCTAATAACAACAGGGCATATCATATCATGCCACATAGTATTCCTGCCCTTAACTGGTGTCCCAAACCAAAGACCACCACAACGCACATCGACATGACATATATCCGTTTGTTCTTCGTTAAGTGGAACCAAAGCAGATAGGGATAATTAGTCCCAATAGATCTATTTACGCATTCGCGCTCACTTAACCAATCCAATTGGCCATAGGTGACTAACGGTTCATGATAGTTCGGGCAATAGTGGTTTGTAGCAAAACTTAGGCAACACATAAACAGGAAACGATAACAGAAAACACTTGTGTCCAATGTAAAAGTAATCAACGTTTTCGTAAAAGCTTAAAGCACTTAAATCCATAAGTAAAAACGAGTGTGACATCAATCATGTAACGAGTTTGTAATCAACGTATAAACGAGGTTGAAATTCAGTAACGTAAACGAGTTTGTAAACGAGCATGTTTCTCACCCCAAAAGTAGTAAAGTATATGTAAAACAAGTAAAACGTGGGGCTATGAACTCACCTCGGCGTTGCAGAACAATTGGCAGAAATGCAAATAATATGCACAACACAAACGAAAGACGAATCGGCTCGACCAAGAAGTTGCAGCTTAGCTTATCGGCTAAGTCCCACTAGCTTAGGATGATGAGTTTGGGTTTTCTGATGGATGAGTACCTCAACGCGACGCGTTGATAAAGGATTTGGATTACAAGTTGGATGAGTTTGGTGGTTGGTTAAATAAAATAAGTCGAAACGCAAACGCAAAATATGTAATATATTCCGTATATATTACATATGAAAAATGAACACTTATATAATTCATATGGTGAATTATATGATAAAGACAACAACCAAAAGCACAAGTCGCAATATATAATACTTTACAAGTATTATATAAGAAACGTGAGAAAAATAATTGAAACAAAATAATTCGACACGTTTTTGGAAATCACCAATTAAATTAATAAAACGTTCTTGTATAAAAGTAAACACACGTTTTAAAGTTACGTATTATGTAAACGATGTTTCTAAAACTTTTGCAAAAGTTAAGATTTTATTTTCTAGTTGGGAATTATAAAATAATATTTTATAAATTAGTATTTCGTTTCCTCGACGGGTTGTAACCAAAATAGTTGTCTCATTTGTAAAAGTATAGTTTTCGTTTGTTCACCGGGTTATTGTATAATTACAATTTATTAAATCTTAAAACCATTTTACTTCGTCCTTTTTATCGGTTTCCTAGAATAATACAATTATAAAATACTAAGTATATAAATTTTTATAAATTTCGGCATGACCTATTCGTTTATACGACGTTTTTCATTTTTACAAAACTCAACGTTTTCCACTTTAATCAAATCCATATTGCAAAACACAACTAAATCTAATTACTTCTTATGGTTCGTGCAATACAACACAAACTAGAAAATGGAATATAAAAGAAACATACTACATCTCTTTAATTTTATTAAACTTGAAAGAGTGCTACTATTAGAGAAATAAACATATGGATTAAAATTAAATATATTTAGATATAAAGGAAGACACACATTGAAATAGACTATTGATTAAAATAGTTTGCTAGATTCGGACAAAAAAAACGAGAAACGAAAACAAACGCTGAAGAACATTAAATTGATACACCAATCTAGCATTCTAGTTACTGAAATTGAAATAAAATTAAACAATAGATATTTAATGTTAGTAAATTTGAGCATGTGTAGACACACTATGTGTGTGTGCCGACTGCGTAGGCTGATGGGGATGGTGGTGGTGTGTTGACGGAGATGGTGGCCGTTGGGAGATGGAGGGGGCAGCCGACGGTTGGTGGTGGTGACGATGGAAAGATGGCGACAGCGGGGTGGTGGGGATGACAATGGTGGTTGTGTGAGGCGTGATGAGGGTGGCGGCGGTAGGTGGCCGGAATCCGGCCGGAATCTGGCCGGAATCTGGCTGGAAAAATGAGAGGCGCCGGAAAATATTTAGAGAGGGAGGAGGTGTGTGGCTAGGGTTTAAAAAAATGAGAAACCCTAATACTTACATGTTTATATATTATAAAGTTTAAAAATAATATGGCAAGTCTATTATAGTTTAGGGTTAACATTGTAAATATTACTAGAGGGACCGAAAGTTTAATTTTCGTTAATTAATGGTTCGAGACTCGTTTAAGCTAGTTAACGATTGATTTAAAACACGAAAGTTTCGCCATTGCGTTCCAAATGATTTTTCCCATAAAAAAATAAGTATTTACATAACTATTATTTTATAAACATTTTTATAAAATATATTTAGAATGTTTATCAATTATTGAGTATCTCTTTTAAGCTTTGACCGTAAAATAAATTTTAACTTTAACCTTCGCGTTTTATATAAACGCTTTTGAATAAAATATTAAATAATTTATTAAATATTTTTATTTAATAAAAAGTGATAATTGAATATAAATTTAATTATTTTTGTGTCGGTACGCGTTGTATGCGGTTTTCAAAACTTTGCGAGGCTATTTTAGTCATTTTCTGCTTTGTTTCGTGTCTCGGGTAAATTTGAAAAGTTGTCCGGAATGTCATTTTACATCAAATTTCTTTAGAGTCCGAGTCATGAAAACAGGAGTTTTTGATAAGTCAACTTAGAAATAACATATATTTTCTCGTTTTCCAGTCAAATAAATTTCAAAAATAATTTTGTAAATGAGGGATTATAATAATATTTATGATTTATTATTTAAATACGTTTCAAAAATTTACCAGCTACGTGGTAATCGTTTTTATGTGACCGTAAAAGGTCAAAAAGTCAAGTCGGAAACAAAAAGTCAAAGAGTAAAAAGTAATTTAAATTTCCGAATTTGCAGAGGGTTGTGACATTACCTACCCCTTAAAAGGAATCCCGTCCCGGGATTCGATTTTGTTAACCGATGGTGTGTCCAAGAAAAGATTTAAGATTTTAAATAACTAGTTTTAGACATGACGTTGATACTTTATTCAGCAAAATTTGATGTTTCGACACTTCTTAATAAACATAATTTTTTTTTGGCTGGGTTTGACCAGGATATATAATCCATCAGAATGGGTATTTCAGAAAAATATCATTACAAGTTTTATGATTTTTTTTATTGCTATAAACGTGTTATAAAGAGAGTCTCTTAATGATGAAAATATCAAAGGGGAAAATGTAGGCGCGTGGGTATGTCTGTATAAGGGTTTCAAATGTTTAGAGGCGGTGTCGGGTTTCTGATATCTATAGGGTTCGACGTTTAATTCCGGACGAGGCTAATGAATGTAACTATTCAACTTACTTAGGAAGTACAAGGATGAATCATGGCTCAACACACCATAAGCAGACGATGCGAATAAAGTATAACCGAACGACTCTAACCGCAACTAAAAAAATAGACGCGCCGTAGAACGAGAAATAATAATAATAACGGAACGTTGTACATAATCGTTTAATAAGGAAATAGACAACCGTATATGTTTGTGCCTTAGTTTAGTCAATAAAATGCGTTTTTACGAACTAATTAAGTTTATGAAGATGTTACGTCGTTTTTACGAAAAGTTACTATTTATAGAAAGTTTTCATTTTGGGAAAGTTTTTAGTTTCGGGGCGTTAATAGTATCCCCTAATTTAATCGTTTCCAAATTTCCAAAAACAAACCAGTGGAACCCTAGCGTCTAACCAAAATCATTAGCTCGCTATATATATATATATATATATATATATATATATATATATATATATATATATATATATATATATATATATTATAACATATATTATTATATTGTATGTGATATTAGTTATGTGTGATATATATATATAACCCTCCTCGAGATAGCATAGATGAGAGAAAAGATAACAAACCATCGCAATATGACTTATCATTTTTAGAAAATTTCTAAACCTTCGTTTTGATATTAAGAAGCTCCACGAATATTTTTCACAAGGACTCCCCCTCTCCCCCCACCCCCCCGGCCCCAACTCCTAATAAACCCCTTCCTAGCAACATATCCTACAAACATCCGCTCTCCTCATTAAAAACTCAGACCAGCAACTATATTCTTATAAATCACCCATGGACTTGACCATAAACTTGACCATAACACCGCCCATCCTTCCCCTCCCCTCCCCACATACTTCGCACAAAGTTATTTATGATATAAGTGTGTACTATCGGCCACCAATGTGTGTGTGTGTGTAAATACATAACCTCATTGCCATTTTTGTTGCAACTCACAATTCTCACATACTCTCAACAAGAACATGTTATATATCGGAAATCATCAAAAACCTTCATTAAAAATAATTATTCACTTTAATTATTTAAAAATCATAGCACAAACACATGGAGTTGCGAATCAAAAGTATAAGAATACATAAAAACAATAACTATAACAAACGGTGATGAAATGCGGAGAATGAGGACATTTAGAGAAATAACATCCCCAGAATAAGGTCAATGAATGGGAGGAGCTCGTGAGAAAGCTTATGCGATAGACGGTGGAATATTGTACGCAGTCGTTAGTTCCAGGATGAATCAAATTCATCAGCTCAAGAGTGCACAAGTCGGTTAGCTCCACAAACAGTTCATGATCGTAAAGATTTGTAACGGCAAAAGCAATAACTTAAGAATAAAATAAGGTAGTTCAAGCGAGGCCTTAAGATTCCGCTGAGTGGTAAGACGTGATTGTGCTTCTAGATCTTTTGAACGGATTCCGGTGATCATGGGTTGAGATCTTACTCGTGCATAATTGGATACCATTAAGCCCACTCATTTATAATTTATTATTTTCATAAAGAAGCGTCCCAATTTATGTAAATAATGAATTGATAAACATATGGTTTGGTGATTTACAATTTATTTATTTAAATGAAGAGGCGTCCTAATCCTTTCAAATAAAGAGATTATAAATCAGCCTACTTAATAATTTTTGATACAATACGCGTACTCACAAAATTTTTAAGGTAGTGGATTACATGATGATGCCGATGCTCTAATGAGTATGGAACGAGTGTTTAAAACTCGTCTTCGAAGACGAGGAGTAAAACAATCAGGGAAGATCGACATAGAGTTCAAAAAATAGTGATGAGTTACAGTTTTAATAGTAAATAAGATCAAAGGATCTTTATGAACGAGTCTTTTTACATAGCAATTACAATATTAAACCTCCGTTACAAGTACCGCCCATACAAGGACTTGAGAAACTTAAATTTCATACATAAATTCCTGTAAAACAAAACCATGACGGGTTTTGTGTTAAAATACGATATTGTATAAAGGTTATGAATAATAAGTTTGAGACCATTGCATCGCTCACAGTGTCTTAGACAAATTTTAGAGACCATTGTGTCATCCATAATGTCTTAGAAAGGTTTAATATTTATACAGACAACTTCCATATAAGCAAATAGAGGAATATACTTAAGGTGAACGTAAACCGCGAAGAAAAGATAACCACAAGGAAAAGATAACTACAGAGAGAAGACAAGCGCAAAGAAAAGATAATCGCATAGAAAAGATAAGTGTAAGCTCATAGCAAAAACACGTATAAGGCAGACATAAAAGCACGTAAGGATCACATACTGGTTATAGACCAGACCTAGATATTCTACCTAGATATTCTACTTGGTTCTCTATAACCTTGGCTCTAATACCAATTTGTCACACCCCCAGACGGGGCCTGGACAGAATACGTGACTAAGGGCGTGAGGTCATAATATACATCACACAAAGCACGAGAGAACGACCAATAATGGACATTTTGAAAATCATAACTCGTAGCATTATATAAAAATAGATAAGTTTTACAAGATTCAAAGAATTACACATTTGGCGGAAGCACAGAAAAATGTAGCGGAAGCTTAATTTGTTTTCAAAAGACAACGAGTATGAAAGAGAAATAAAGTCTTGGTAAATGGCGTCATATTGCACGTAGACTCCACATAGCACGTCAATAAGTCCAAAGCTAATCACCTGAGAAAAACATGCTAAAAACAGTCAACATAAAGTTGGTGAAATCATAGGTTTAAGTAAAACATTTATGAGGATAAAAAACGTTTAGTGAATATAGCTTTACTCAAAGTATTATGAAAAGCATTTAGCATCTTGAAACGTTCAACGAAAGCAAGTGTGGGACCACTAGTTATACAACGTTTGTGACAGATACTAACGAATACAACTTACATGAAAGTATTTACTGTTGCACAAGCTCATGACTACTTCGTTGCTAATAACAACAGGGCTATTCGTTCTCTGTTATAAGATATGCCACATAGTATTCCTCCCCCTCCCCCCCATCCTTAACTTGGCTGTCCCATACCAAAGACCGCCACAACCACATCGAACTTGCATATTATCCGTTTGTTCTTCGTTAAGTGGAACAAAAGCGATAGGGATAATTAGTAACAATAGATCTTTTTATAGATTATTGTGACTAATTATCCTTTTATCTGCTTTGGTTACACTATAACGTAGAAAACCAAAGGATATATGTATTGTCGATGTGTGTATGTGGCGGTCTTTGGTTTGGGCCCCCTCATTATTCAATCTGCGAATGCGGTTCTTTACGTTCTAGTGATTACACGATTCTATGATCTGTACGAATACGTATTAGTTCATCCCATATGTCCGAGTCATACTAGATTGTCAATGACGTCGATGCTGCCTAAGGCTCACATCCGGGGAAATAAATTACTCAGCTCAAGTCCCTATGACCCATCGAAACATAACTTAGGGGACAGGATTCTTCGTTAATAAACACGAGGAACCCAAGATGGTTTAGGATGATTTAGCTAGGGCGTGCAGCGAGAGTTGATGAAGAGGGGCGAGATAAGTGTCCCTCTTTCATGAAGCTCCTCAGGTTATCGGGAGTATGTACGTATTGATATATTAAGGAAGCTTTTCTTATTCGGTCCAGAATTATCTGTAAGAGTGTTAAAGCTTTTGTTTCGAATGCGTGATTATCCGCGGTATTTTGTGAAACAGCCCGCCATTAAGATATACGGTATAGTATGCAACGAATATCGTAACCACACCTCTAATCTAAATCTTAACATGCGCCTACTAAACGTTAGTCGACTCATTCAGTTAAAGTTTCTAGAAGCGGTAGAGCGATCCAACTCTCATTGCTTTCTTTCGTCTCACTCACGAGATTGTTAGACTCTCAGTGAAATTCCTCACCCACTTCAGTTTATGACCCAATAAGGAACCTCCTATCAAGTATAACCCAATATCCATTCATAGCCCGGGTATCTGTGGTTCACCCGTACTAGATTCGTACCGTTAATAAATTTTTCAACACCCTTGATAAACCTTCTCTAATGGATTAACACATTAATCGTACTCTCAGACTTTTTCGCGTATTGGACCATCCGAATCCCCTCAACCCTGCGTGTCTCTCACAGTTTTTTTGATGTGTTGAGGTCTCGATAACTCATGCTATATATATGCTAATTTGGATAACGATTTGCTTATTGGTATCGTTGTCGTACACAGTTGGAGATGGGTGGCACCGAGATAGGTTGTTAATAGTTCCTTTTATTACCTTAACCTGCCAATTGTTTTGGGTTAAAAACCGTTTGCAGTGTTAACTTAGATGTATTAGTTAACTTCAAACTCCTGACTTTTCTGTCGTTACATAACACTGGAAGCGTTATATAGCTCATGTATCTCAATCTTTCTATTAATATGATCTGTTTGAGTCATCATTTCCCTCAACACAACCTGTAGTGACAGTGGCTTATTTGTGGATCATGCTTCTTCCTCTAGTATATCATTGTCAACTTTCATCCTCTTATATACCTCTCCCCCCCCCAAACACCTTAATCACCTCACCCGCCCCCGACCAAACACCAGTTTAAGGGAGGAGGGATGTACTTTGTGGCATGTTATGAATATGATTTGCCCTTTTTTGTTTGTTTATTAGCATCGGTGTCTTGTGCTTAGTTGCAACTGTAAATACTTTCATGCTGAAGTTGTATTCTTTTTTAATATCTGTCACATACGTTGTTATACTTGTGGTCCACACTTGCTTTCGTTGAAATACGTTTCAACTTGCTAAATAGGATTTTTCATAATACTTTGAGAGTTTAAAGCTTATATTCACTAACTTTTTTTATCCTCATAATCGTTTTACTTAACCTATGAATTCACCTACTTTTTTGTTTGTACTGTTTTCAGCATGTTTTTCTCAGGTGATTAGCTTGGGACTTATTGAGTGCCCTATGTGGTGTATACGTTGCAATTATGGCGCCATTTTTACCATGACTTTTTTTTCTTTTTTTTTTTTATTTATTTCTCTTTCATACTCGTTGTCTTTTGAAAACCAAATATGTTCGCTACTTTTTTTCTTGTGCTTCCGCAAATGTTTATCTTTTTATTTTGAATCTTGTAAAAAAATCTTATCTATTTTTTTATTATACCTACGAGCTTATGATTTTCAAAACATCCATTAGTGGTCGTTCTCTCGTGCTTTATGTGATGTATATTATGACCTCACGCCCTTAGACTTCGTATTTTAGTTAGTCTAGGCCAACGTTTTGGGAGTGTGACTGCCATCTGGTATCAAGAGGCCCATAGGTTTCTATAGAGAACAAGAACGAAGAACCCAGGTAGAATATCTAGGTAGAAATAATTAGGTCTGGGTTGTCTGTAACCAGTATGTTGATCCTTACGTAGGCTTTTATGTGTGCTTTTTACGTGTTTTGACTTATGAGCTTACGTTTTATCTTTTCTCTGCAATTATTATTTTCTCTGGCTTGTCTTCTCTCTGCAGGTTATCTTTTCCTTTGTGGTTAATCTTCTTTCTTGTGGTTTTTCGTTCGCCTTCGTATATTCTCTAGTTTTTATTATATGGAAGTCACTTTAATATATAAATATTAACTTTTCTAAGACTATTGGGATGACTCTATGGTCTCTAAAAATTTGTCTAAGACATTCGTGAGCGATGACAATGGTCTCGATCTTAATTTTTTCATAACACTTTTATTACAATATCGTTTTTACACAAAACACGTCATTGGTTTTGTTTACACATGGAATTTATGTATGAATCTAAGTTTTTTTCTCAAGTCTTGTTTTTGGGCGGGGACTTGTACACTGGAGGTTTAATATTGTAATTGCTATTGATAACCTCGTTCCATAAATGAATCTTTATTCTTATTTACTTTAACTGTATACTCATCAGCTATTTTGAACTCTATGTCGATCTTCCCTGATTGTTTTACTCCTCGTCTCTCCGGTAGACGAAATAGTTTTAAACACTCGTTTCCATACTCATTTTTAGGAGCATCGGCATTCATCATGTAATTCCACTTCCTTTAAATAATTTTGTGAGTACGCGTTTGTATCAAAAATTATTTAAGTAGGACTTGATTCTTTTAATTAATCTCCTTTATGTTGAAAGGATTAGGACGCCTCTTTAATTTTAAATAAATAATTTGTTAATCACCAACCATATTTTGTGGTAATCAATTTCATTATTTACATAAATTGGGACGCTTCTTTTATGGAACATAATAAATTATAATGAGTGGGCTTAACAATGGTATTCCATTTATGACATGAGTGCCATTAGAACTCAAACTCGTGATGTATCGAACGGAATCCGTTTTTCAAAGGATCTAGAGCACAATCACGCTCTTACCACTCAGGGAATTATTAAGGCCTCGCGTGAACTACCTTTATCCTTTTTTTTCTTAAGTTATTGCTTTTTGCCTCGTTATAAAATTTACGGTATCATGAACTGTTTGTGGAGCTAACCGACTTGTTTGCACTTTGTGCTGTATGAATTTTGATTCATACCTTCGGAAGCTTATACGACTGATCGTTACAATTATTCCACCGTTCCTTTATCGCAAAGCTTTTCACGTGCTCCTCCCTTTCATTGACCTTTATTATGGGGCACTGTTCATTTCTCTAAATTGTCCTCATTCTCCCTCCGCATTTTTCACCGTTTTGTTATAGTTTTTGTTTTTATGTATTTTCTTATTACTTTTGATCGCAAAATAGAGCCATGTGTTTGTGCTATGTTTTTTAAGTAATTTAATAGTGGAATAATTATTTTTAATGAAGGTTTTTTTTTTATGATTTCATCCGATTTATTAACTGTTCTTTGTTGAGAGTATATCTTCTTATGTGATGAATTTGGTGATTGTTCACAGGATGCAACAAAGAATGGCAATGCAGGTTATGGTAATTATAGTTGGTTTCTTGGTCAAATAGTTATTTTTGGCATAAAAATAACTTTGGATAGTTTGGAAAAATTTATGGCGGTGGTTATGAGTCAAGTTTTATGGTCAAGTTCATGGGTGAGTATATTAGAAATATAGTTGTTAGAGTTCTCGAGTTTTAAATGAGGAAAGGATGTATTTAAAAATGTTTTTCTATAAGGTTTTTTTAAGGTGCCGAAAGTCTTTGAAAATATTGTGGAGCTTTATTTACTATCAAAACGAGGCTTTAGAAATTTTTCTTAAGAAAAATGATATGTCATTGCCGATGGTTGTGTTCTAAATATAGAAGTTTATTCATTTTATATATAATATGTTTATTTAAGTTCATTTTTCTTTAATATATAAATATATGTGTTTATATATATATATATATATATTATATATATATATATATGATATACTAATTTATATACTATATCATTTATATATTTATTTATAGCGAGTTAAGGATTTTGTTAGACGCTAGGGTTCCATAGTTCGTTTTTGGGAAATTTGAAAAACGGATATTAAAATCTTGGGAGGTTTACTTTATTAACGACCGCGGACTAACATTTTTAAAAACTGGTTACCCAAAATGGATAAACTTTCTATAAATTAAAGTAACTTTTCGTAAGGGAACCGTCGTAAATCTTCATAACTTACTCGAGTTTTACGGTTATGACACATTTTTGTTGACTATACTAAGCAACCAAAAAATATATGTGTGTGTCTATTTCTCTATTAAAATGTTTCGTTGTCTTTTATGTGCAACGTTTTGTTATTATTTATTATTCTCTCGTTCTACGGCGCGTCTTTATTTTTTTTTTTTAGTTGCGGTTAGGTGAGCCAGTAGTCGGTATACTTTATCCGTTCGTTTTTTTTTTCTTTTTTTTGCGTTTTTTAGTTTCGTTGTTGTTGAGCACATGAATTCATCCTTGTTTACTCCAAGTATGTTTGAATACTTACATTCTCATTAGACTAGATCCGAATTAAAACGTCCGTTAAGGATGATGATTAAGACATTTTTTAGTCTGATTCGTGTCTACCAAACAAAGCGTGAGTTCCGTGTTAAAGCGTGAGTTAGTCAGTGATTTGTGTCTTTTTCAAGGTTGTGGTTGGGAAAGTATCTAGCAACATTTTTGTTTATTGGTTAGACTTAATATATCTATTTTGTTATTTTATTTTACACCAATTATAAATATTTCTCATGCCTAATCCCTACACTATATCATTCTTCATCCCAACCTTTGGTTTGCTCGAATGAGGGAGTGAGCAATCACATATGTCTCATTCATGAATTTGAATATGTATGTGTGGTTTTGTCGCCTTTTTTGGAATATTGGTATTGATAGAGATTAAAAAGAATGGTCAACCCTAAAGCCTTATCATATTCACCCAATTTAACGTTTTAGACTGATTACTCCTTAGCTTTAGTAGTGGAGATGTGTATCCTTGCCAAGCTTATGATAGAATACTTGTCACGACCGAGCAATTGAGCGAACTACTAAATGTTACCACATAGATTAGTTGAGTGATTTCATTTCCTATTTAGTGAGGTGTTTGTTGGTGCGCTAGTAATTAAATAAAAATAGCTTAAAGGAAAAATCCTAGACATTCGTTTGGGATACATTTTTATAAGTTAATTCTAAAGTCTATGGTGTGTGTAATTCAAATTTATATACCAATATAGTATTACTCGTAAGAATTCTTTCCAAAATACTTCTCAACCAAGAGAAATATAAGGTAAATGCTCGTTTTGTAATGTTTTATATAAGATTTGATACTTAATCTCTTAATTGTGTATATCTTAGATACTATCGAGCATTTGGCGAAAGATGGAGAAAAGTGCGTGTTTTGGATCATAAGTGAAGAAGTTCGAGAAAGTTTAAAGAATACAACTTATGATTCTCGATGAATACGTTATTTCCCAAGAGTTAAACAAAATCAAGACAATTGCCGGACTTTGAAGAATACGCCGTATCCACATCAGCAGATACGCCGTATAAGATACTTTGGTCAACATTATGATGAAGCATGATTTCCATCCAATACATCATATCCAGATAAGCCTATACGCCGTATCCAGTGGTGATAGATGAATATTCCATAATTAAATAATTGTGGAGCCCACTCTAAGTTACCTCAACATGCCGTATCGGATCCCTCTAACATGGCGTATCGATCTACTTTCAGAGCCTATAAATAGAAACCTAAAACTCGGTTTTTAGTCTGCAAAGACCACCATTACGATCTACAAACAATTTTAGAAGCTAAGAAGGTCCTGCAAGTGCCTCAAGTCCATAAGAAAACTCTTGTAATCTCTATACTTCGCTATAAGCATTCGGTTAGCATAATGTTTGTTTATTTGATCGTTCGTCTATGATACTATGTATTGTTACAATGAATATGGGCTAATACCTTTAGGTATTAGCAATGTTTATGATAATTTAATGTTTAGTTTTGTTTATATCGATTGTTTACTTATTTGTTAAGTGTTGATTATGTTTATCACTTCATATCTATTTATGTTTCGACTATGTATTATTTATCATTCAACTGGATCTAGGATTGCGGTAGAGTAAAACTAGAGTCTGGGATAAATACTACGTACATCTTATCTATATGACTCTAGATTAGACATAAGACATAAGTGGGTAAAGCCTCGATGCGCTAGGTTTAGATATTCACCAATGTCGTCTCCTAGATAGATTATAATCAACGTGTATGCTTTATGCGGGTTTGGTTAATTGTGACAGGATTAACTGAAAAACAAACCTAGAGTTTAGGGAGATGACCTACCTAAGCTTAGGAATGATATAACACCAACAAAGTAATACAATCATTGCACCAATAAACAATTCCTACATTTTATTAGATTAGACTTGCTAATACGTTTTCCTACATTAGTGCTAGACCGCTTCTTTATCGTTTATTTATCTGCTTGTGTTTTTCCTTTGTCATCTTATTTTAAGATTTAAAAAAAAAGTCATGCTAGGCTCTCAAGCTAACCCCTCCCACCCCCCCTTTGTGTTAGTTAGGTTTTAGTTAGAATGAATATTAGATTAAACTAGATTTAACTAGATAACTAAAATACGACTGATAGACTAAGTAGTAACGCTCACTCTTAGTGACGAAACCCTACATACCACGAACCTACAAACTGGATCGGGTACACTGCTCGTTAGTGTTAGTTTAATAGGTAAAGTAGAGCAAAATATAAATAGTAAAACTTGATAAATAAATTACCTATACATGATGATACACATTAGCGTATCAACGAGAATATATTTTAACGACTCATATAGAGTTTGTTCTCTTATATCTTATGCTTATGTATTATGAAGTAACGCCCAGTCGTACCTTTCAGCTGCCATATATTTTAGGGGTGTTACATCAAGATATGGATGTGTGCTATAAAACAAAGTTAGTAGACAAGTGCATATATATATATATATATATATATATAGCAAGACATTAGCGGGGAACTAGACATGAACTTTTAGGTGTGAGTATTCTAAAGTATAACACTTTGAAAGAGAATTAGAAACTAGACACATGCAATCATTATTTGAAAATCAACAACCTAACTGATAAAATAAAAGGAATCAAGATGTAAATGTAATGTAAATTTGAAATGTTGATGTTTATGTTTTTTAAAAATGGATGTAATGAAATAATGTGGTTATGATATGAAAGATTGTTGTTTTAGTAATTGTGGAATTTTGTATTGTTAATATGAATAAATGGTTTAATGGTGATGGTTATGTTATTGTTGTATTGTTGGAAATATTATGTAAAATGAAATTTATATTTGATGATGTTTAAATGTATATTTAATATTGGGGTAATGTTGGGAATATATGAATATAAAAAATAATGGGGATGTTTGAAAAAATATAAATTTAAATAATTGATGGTAGTCATTAATTGATATAATGATTGGTTTATGTGGTGTGAATTGGTGTGTAATGTTTAAGGAAATGTATTAATGTAAATGGGTATTTAAATGAATGTTGATGATATGAAAATGGTTTAATGCATGATGTTGGGAATATTTGAATAGAAAGGGTGGATTTTGAAATATGTGTATAAATAATAGATATGGGTTGTGTATTGTTTTTTAAATTTGTGAAAAAAATGGATTATTATGTGTAAATTATATGTTAAATGTTTTTAATTAGAGGATGATGAAATTTGTAAATATGTTGGCGAGCGTTCATGAGTGTTGGTTAAGTTAAAAATTTTAATTTAAATTGTAAATAATGTAATGTGGTGTTGTATTTTTATTTATGTATTGATTTGAAAAATAATGTAATGAAAATAAAGAATAATTGAAAAATTGATGAAATGGAAATGAAAAAGTTATATAGATGTGGATGGTATGTGGTAAACATGCAAGTTAACATGTGCGCGCGAGAGTAAACCATAAAACAATACACATGAAGCGAGTGACAGACTAATAAAAATAGATATAACAAATAGTCAGAAACTGGGTAATGATATGTGCATGGCGTTGAAAAATTGAAAAATGGATATAAAAAGTATGGATCAAACATTGGTTTTATGGTACATTATATTGTGTTGAAATAAGGTGCAATGGGAATTTAGATATTATGAATTGAAAAGACAATAGTTATGAAGTTTGATGTTAAAAAATGTAATATTTGTAATGTATGTCTGGACAGATAAATTGAATGTTTTATTGTGTTAATGTTGCAAAATAAATTTTTGAAAAGGTAATGGGGGTGATAATATGTAAATATAATTATTTTGGGTTGTGAAAAGATTTAATATTAATTAAATGAAAAATCATGTAAGTTGGTGTAAAGTGTACTATGTAAATGTTTGGTGTTTTTGTTGGTATAAATACAATGTGTTTTTTTTTGGGTTCAAAAAATAAAATTGTTATGTTAGGGATTAATATAATGTATAAAATCTGAATTTATAAATGATGGTATCTGTTAAGTGGTGTTAGGAAATGAGTTTTGGTATATTGGAAATGTAAATTATTGTTGATGGATGACTGTATATATGTTTATATTATTGTGGAAATGGATATGGGGGGGGGAGGGGGGGTGGGTATGTTTTCATTTGAAATGTAATAATTAAAATAATATGGAAATGTTGATGGGTTTAAAATGTTATGTTTTGGTTATGAGTTTAAGGATTATGATTTAACCGAATTATAATAAACGAGAATGGGATTCGTTTATTGATTTTTAGGGGGTAAAGTAAAATTAACGTGGATTTGTTTATTGATTGACACACAAATATTATGAGAATGACTTCTTCCAAGATGTCATTTGCACAAGGAGTATTAACGTGTTTGGAATGACATGTTCTTTATGATATCATTATCTATCAAGGATGATGATTTGGATTCGGATAGACTTTCGTCAAGGGTTTTATTTAGAAATTTCTAAATCCTCAAGGCTTCTGTGTTAAGCATTATGTATGCTTTTCATGTTTGAGGTGTTTAAGGAAACATCATCATAAGACTTTAGGTCAAACTAAATGTTTACAATAGGGATGATTTGCTGAGAAGACATAAGATGAGGATGGAAACAAAAAATAAGATGAGGATGGAAATGATATGCTCTTAGATGTGAAAGAAAATGATTCTATAAAGCTGAAAAGTGGGGAAGGAGGAGCGAGACTAAAGAGGGAAGGTGTTAACAGGAGGTTGTCAAAGATGATTAATGTATCATTTGCACTGACGATGACAAGCATGGGGTGAAAATAAAAAATGATGTGCATGTGATCCTATTTAGAAAAAAGTGGACGATTACGAATTCACATATTTGTCGGGTGTTTTGTTGGGTGCATTGTTAATTGTCAATGTTGACGAACAATGGTGGACACGTGAAATGAGGTAGTAGTTCTTTCATTGTGGAATAAAAATGAAAGACACAACAATGTGGCGACTCAATAGCACTTGAAGATTGAATATCTTCTTTTTGTTCTTCACTTTCTAGAAAGTGGCAAGTTTTGTGAATGAGTGACATTTGCATTTAGCAAATTACTTAAATATTTTGGATAAAATAATTAAGTTGTCAAGAGATATAAGAGGAAATTTAATAGTAACAGGACTATTAGAAATGAGAAGAAACGTTAAGAAGTGAAAAGAAACGTTAGAGGTAAGAAGACTTATTAGAAGTGAAAAGGAACGTTTAGAAGTGAGAAGAAACATCAGAAGTGAGAAGACTATTAGAAGTGAGATGAACCATATGGTTTGAAGATGTACTAGAACTAGTAATCACTAACAAGAGTGAATAATAGTTATGAGGTTTAGGTGTAGGGTAGACGCCAGATTACAGCAGCAGAAGAGAGGGAGTGTTTGGTTATAGTTTTTGAATAATGAGAACGAAAAGAGTCTATTGTCGACGGTCCCGAATATATATAGGGGCCGTCACTGGGACCAACCATATTTAAGGGAGCCGTCTCCAGAGGAAGGTTTTTGGGCTTGATTTTTGACTTTTTGAAAGGAGTGACATTTTAATTTACATTTCGTGAATTAAAAAATACTTAAAGTATTTCGGATGAAATAATTAAGTTGACACGACATATAGAATAGAATAGATAGAAGCGAGACTAGTAGAATAAAAAAGAAATATTTACGAGAAGTGTTCCATCATTCCTAGACCTAGACGAAGATAATTGAACGATCCGCGCTTGAGGGGTAAAGAAAGAATGTCAACGATGTTATCTTCAGACGGAATTTTTTCGATGGAGATGTTTCCTTTTTGGATAGTGTCCCAAAGGAAATGGTGACGTATCTCGATGTGTTTCGTCCACGAGTGTTTGGTAAAAGACTATACGTGTCTGAGTGTGTTTTCTTCCCGCTTAATTTGTGCTCATCCGGAGTTAAACTGTGAAATAATAAAAATAAATAAAGAAGAAAACAAATGAAGATGGAAGCGACAAGCTTGACAATGTCAAGACGAATGGTTGTTAGCGTGCGATAAACTACATCCATGAAGTTATGTAGCTCTTCTCGAGCATTGTAAATGTTCATAGAACAGTCACACGACAATGTATGAGGTTGTCTTAAAGGTGGTAGCAGAAATGGTGGATGAAAGAAATTAGCCATCTATTTGGTTGTAGAGGCGTGATTGAGTAAGAAGGTAGAGGTTTGATTTAGTGAAATGAAATAGAAATGAAGAATGAGTTTGTGAACATAGAGATATGAGTAAGACTTGATTTAGAACTTAAGGATGACTTCAAGTGATAATTTAAGATCACTACGCGCCGGTAGGTGATCACTATTTCTCGAAAGACAAAGAATGTTTTCATTCAATAGAAAAGGAGAACGTTTTAACTTATGTTGTTAAAAGGCTTGAATATGAATTTTTGGATATGACCTTTAACGTTTGCGATCGCAAGTTAAAATTACTTGAATATTTCAGATGAAATATTTAAGTTGTCAAACCTACTTGGAGGAGTGTTAGATTTGTATCTAACCTCTTGACAAAAGAGTGGATTATTTGGAAGCAAGCGAGATGATGATTGAGGAATGTCTGAATGAAGAATCTGGGAGATTTATGACTATTTTACGACTCTTTTGACTTTTTAGATTTGTGACATGTATGCGAAGAAAAATATTATAGTGTGAAAAAATTTATACTTAGATGCATAAGACACATAGATTTAAGAATGCAAGTTTATTTAAGCATGCATCAACACAATAATCAACGAGATTAATGTGTAAGACTATATAAAATCTTAAAGTTAATCGTTATACATCAAACTGACATAGTGTAGGTGCATAATTAACACGTAAGTCATGTAAGATGACGCATACAAAATATAAATTTCACAATGTAACTTCATGTAAACATGGTATCATTTATAGCATTTGCGATCATGTGTTATTTAGATAAACTAAGAGATATTTTATCTAAATTGCTAGAAAAAGACAAAATCCTTTGCAACAGACATGTATTTAATAGCTAAGCAAATTAACGTTGAGCATCAAGATAATCATGAAGGTATATAATTGCATTACATGGGAGCAAGTTATCATCTTGAAACTTTAAAGCACATATGTGTGGTGCAAGTAGCCCAGATTGACTAAGGGGAATCCTAATTTTTACTAGTTTAATATGCACTCCTAATGAGATACAAAGTCCATCAATGTAGACTAATATTAGGCATATTTAGGAAGAGCCATTTAATCAAATTAGAGAATTAATATGAGACTATGACTAGTGGTGCTTAATTCAGGCTGAACACAATCATTTTTACGGGTTATACCACGAACCCAACTTCATTTTTGGAAGCAATTCAATCGTTACGTTAAATTGAATCTTTAGTGCAATATGTTCTACAGTAGTCATTCTCATGTTAGACAAAATAGAATTCCTACATTTGCCTAATGAAGTGTAGCAAAGATAAAATTTGTATTGTCTTTTAATATTGGGCCTAATATGACTCAACTAATATGCTTTAATTTCAGTTCACATAATTCTAATCAAGATGTGTGGAATTCTAGGGTTGAATGAGAGAGAAAGCAAGTTGTTGTAAGTCTAAGAAAGATAGAGTTATCCGGGACCTAAGAGTATGCTTAAGAGTGACAATGTGTAATGTACTATATTGAGAGTGTTCAAAGAATGCACCTTTGCATGTCTTTTAAGAAAGAAATCCAATTAAGGTTACTTACCTCAATAGATCTTGTGAATGTTTCTTTATAGAAATAATGATGATTTGCTAAAGGTTAGTTGCATGTATGTTGGACTTTTAAACAAGAGATTGACAAAAGGAAGATGTTTAAATCAGATGTCATAGGGCGGATCTAACTAAACCGAATATGGATCTAGGATGTAGGATCCATCGATCAGTGGAGGTGCCAAATTTTGGGCAAGGATCATTTTCCATTATTTGGGAGATGGTGTTGACATTAGGTTATTAGGAAAAGCTTATATAAGTTATAAGAGTTCTGTTTTGAATTTTCGGAAATGACGTCCAAGTCTTGCTTATCAAGTTGGAGTACTTATGAGTTTCCCGATGGAAATTTATAAGTCGTCAATCCTACTTAGAGTGTGTTAAGTTTAGCATAAATAATTTGCTCATAGCTAATAACACAAATATTTGAACACTTTAGACTCAATGAAACATCTTCATCATTACAAGTGTAAAGTTGCTATTTCGATGAAATATTCTTATTGTCTTACAATTGATTTCGTGATTTCATGTAATAACCGAGGAAGGTTAAACATATAGACCCGAAAAAATATCTATGGTCATTTCATTGATATTTTCGTGATCTAGATAAATCCTAGTCTCGATTTCATGTTCATAATCTAATTTTGTAATTAGATTGAATGACGAGATTGATTATCGTTTGAATAATAATCATCTTCATATTCAAAATCCTCTTACGCTCAATCATTGAAAGAAAGCACAAAAATAGGTTTGTGGAATATGTTCAATTATTCCTAGTCCTAACCTTAGATGGTTAAAGGGTTCTCATTTGGTGAAGAAGAAATATTATGAGAAGATAGTTTGAGTTTTGGGTTGTGCTTTTGAATGGTTTGAGCAAAGTTACATATGTTGTGCATTTGCTCATGTTTGGCTTTTCGGAAACAATGACTTTACCAATTGCATTGCAAGGTAAATTACTTGAGTATTTCGGATGAAACATTCAAGTCGTCAATCCTACTTCATTGTGTATTTTATGCATATTTTTGCCAAATATTTGGAACACAACTATTGGACAAGTAGACTCAATATGACATCATCTACACAAGTGTGAGTTATGATCCGATGCATATTCTTATCGTCTTGGAAAGGGATGTCGTTATTTTCATATCAATCGAGTGTGATTGAGTATGTAGGTTTAAGATAATATCTCTTGTTATATTTTGATATAATCTTAAAGCTAGACAAATAAGAATCCGATTTCTTGTCCATACTCGAAAACTTGTCAATTAGATTCGATAATAACATCAATCATAGTTTGAATAATGAGTTGATATATATTCGAAATCTTTCTTGACCCTCACGAACACTCTTTTAAAAGAAGACAAATAAAGATTTTCATAGTGTGTTCCACTAATCCTAAGACTAGTTATAAGTGTGAGGTTGATGAATAATGACAAGTTAATTTCTTACTTCAAGATTGTCATATATTTTGCGTGTGCGAAAAACTATTTGTTGTTATGCATAGTATGCATAGTTTTTGACATTTTATTAGTATATGAATGATTTTTCTAACCATTTTAATACAACACACATCTTTTGTAAAACACTATATGTTTATAAAAAGAATATAATTATGTGTGTGTGTTAGAATAATGCAAGCTCAAGCAAAGTTTAAAAATACAATTTCTTTTACATAATTACCAATGTATTAATACAATCTTTTATTTTGTTTAGCCAACCCAAAGTCAAACACCGCAGGATGATGAAAAGATTTAGACATCTTGTTGGAAGAGAGTTGATATGTTGGAAATATTTTAGTGACGGGTTTTAATATATGATCTTAGGACATTGTTTTTCCACACACTTGACAAACTATTAATATCTCATTCCTAAGCGGGTTACTACACTCAAAATGATCTACAAGATGTTTATATAACACTTGTAAATATAGTAATCTATGCCTATATGCAATGCACAAACAATTTTGCAACTTAACGCAAGAAATCTAGCGTAATTTCTATTAGGCATAATCTGAAAACTAGTAACATACAAATAGCATACATGGCACATGTGTTTAGATATATAATTTGCTCAATTACAAATAGTAACGATTACTTATTAATATCTATTAACCGAGTTGAAATAAAAGTAAACACACATAATCATCTGGCATACACATAAGGATATTCATCGTTGTTTTGTGTATTAGATATAACGATGTATACTTAGCTTGATTTGATTTGAAAATAAAACAGTTCCTCCCCATTCTAAAAATTAATTAAGATCAATATTTTGAAAGGACAAATACACTATTTTTCAAAGATATATCAATTAGAAATGACCGACTCAAAGGAAAAGGTAAAATACAAGTTTTACGTTAAAACGGAACTCAAAGTTTTGACCACTATGTAGTATTTTTCATTTATGGCTTATTTAAGTTTAGAATGAATACGTGAAAGTATTTTTAAATGAAAGTAGACTCAATTATCTTCGAAATGGCGGGTGGCACGAATTCTACGGACTTACGGTTAATTTTATATTATTTTTTGAAGTTTTCAAAATTCTGCTGAAACAGACAAACGCCCCCCATAAAGGTGACGGCCCCCAGATATATTAGGGGGCCTCCCTAGCATTTATGGAACCGCCACCAGAGACCCAAAAACACGTTTTTAGTATAAAATCATTTGGCGACTTAATGTAGGGACGTAGGACTTCAGAAAGTTGTTTCAGCACATGAAATACGTGTTTTAGACATGATTTCCCAACACATAGAATTTTGTGGGTTATTTAGACAACATTTCTACTCTTACGACTTCTAGATCACAATAAGTTTTACACTTCCAATTTCTTTTGAGAAAATTTTCCCATCAAGCTAGTATTACGAACGTAATTTAAATAACAAAACTAGTACGAATCAAACAACAAAACACATTTTCATATTTATCCCATACATGTGGTACTTTGAATACATGGACCGTACTCTATTTTAAAAATCATTTATTTTGAAAACTAGAGCAACGTGGCTCTGATACCAATTGTGGAAACCGTAGAGGGGGGAGTGATACTTTCTTTTAAAAACTTTAAGAATCAAAATCACCATCACTCTTCTATCTGCGGAGTCCCATAAATCTATGGTGGGCCGCCCAGTCTCTATCACGAAGGGGGCTGCCTGATTCTCTATGGAGTCACCTTGCCGTCTATAAGAGTTTTTTGGGACTATATCTTTTTGTATCAAATCACCACTCAAGTTTGACGCAATATGATGAACTTCTAATCATAGTTTTTACAATAGCTTAAAAGCATATTTCTAAAACATAAAACCACACTCACAATATTTAGCACATAAGATACATAACTTTTAACTAATATGATATACACAACCATTCACACAAATAATGAGTATAAATGCAGGTTAGTATAAAATTAAAGTGATAAATAGAAATAATAATTAAAGCGAAGGGTAAAAGGAAAATGCAAACCGACATGATGATTTATAGAGTTCTATCACAAGCTCCCTCTCGCCCTACCTCCACTCCTCGAGCTATACCAACTCGACAGTTACTCACTAATCAACAAGCTCCCTTTCGGCGGAGAAAACCTTATACCAAACTTACATTATTTCTAGACAGTAAGCTATGGATTTGTCGGTTCTTCTTGGGTACAACATAAACCCGTAAAGTTTTATGGCCCAACAGTAACAAAGCCTTGTGTTTATGGCCTAAAACACATAAACCGCGTCGCTTACATTATTTTCCGACACTAAGCTAAATGTCGAGTCCTAATCTTAGCTAGAACCAATCTATCACTTCACCAATGTATTTTAAGGCCTAAAATACTAACCAATCCACAATCAACCCATCAAAATATACACATCATTTGGATCTACACACTATTAAAGATTGGAAAACGTTGACTTGATCTATATGTAACAAATGTTACAAATTGACTAACTAGACTACATAACTTCGGATCTTGAAGATGACCGAAGTTCTTCTCTTGTACTTGAGGGAAGAAGGAAAGAGTAGAAGATTGGATCACATTTAAACAAGATTAAACAAGTAAAATGATCAAAGATTTAGAAAGATTTAGTGAGATCTAGAGAGAGAAAGAACTAAGAGAAATTCGTGCAAAAGGGTTGTAAAATCAGTTGGAGATGACCCACTATTTATAAGAGCTGAAGCTGACAGTCTGGCAACGGCGGTCCCGGCGGCCCCATATATATTAGGGGGCCGCCACTAGACTACGCTTCACTTTTTGTCTTTTTGTGGGAAAGGTTGTATCTGGTATAGAAGCTTCCATTTTGGAGTAAAACCAGATTTCAAATTTTATATTTAAATAAAACATTTCTTTTATTAAAAAGTATTTTGTGTTTATTTATTTTTGTAAATTTTTTTTTGTAAAAATGTAATGGTTAAGAAAAAAAATATTTTTCTTTGATCATCCTACAAGTTTAATTTGTTTGTACATATCTTATGTGATTTATGTCGGGTGCAAACTAATGTCAGTGTTGATCCAGACTTGAGACATCGAGTGTTGTTGATGCATGTATGCATTGATGATTTGATATTACGAGTAACTTGCGTACTTTAAATTATGTATTACAAGTTACATGTTTGTCATCACCAAAACATAAAGAGATCGTATAGATTAAATATCGTATTATTTGCACTAACACTATCATAAGCTTGAGAAGTACACAAATCTGCACCAGATAAAGTTAGGGTCTAAAACATTTTTAAAGCGACATGGTGACATAACACAGGTTTATTGGTGATATAAGGTTATGATAGACATGAGATATCAATTTAATTGGTTAAGATAAAAACACAAACAAATAGATCATATATAACTAAGTGGGTATCCATAACCAGCTACTATCCATCCATAGTCCAAGTCTTTGAGTGCAAAAATCTGATCATATCATCATAATGGGTTAGCTAATAATGAGATTTTGTGGAGCGTGCTAACCCATTCATCACTAGGTGGCTTATAGTTGCACCACCTTTATACATTGGATGGCTTATAGTTGCACCATCCCCATAATCACTAGTGCTTATAGTTGCAACCATCCTATACTTAGTTGGTTTTATAACACTAAGGCAACATCAGGAGTTTAGATCACAAGGGGCCTTAAAGTTGCACCGCTGTTTATATCTTTAATTATTGCTCCTGCAACATCCGATATTATACGCACATCCCCCCACTTGAGATAAACAATGTCGAAAGTGGTGATACAGGGGGGTCTTTATAGATCATAACTGATTGGTCTTCCACGAAAGCATATAATTTTCGTTCCTATTCCCCCGAACCATGGACTTAAGTAGCCAGAGATTTCAACACAAAGAAAATAAAGACTACAGGGTAGGCTAAGGTGAAATGGTGTAACGAAACATATAGAGTAGGGTGAAAACATAGATTGGTTTAACAAGGGTGATCTAGGGGTATCTTGCACTAATAATGAGTGCAACAAAAGGGTTTGTCACGGGAGGTCGACAAGTCAGTGTAACAAGTCGATAAACACACACATATAGGCTATTCGGGTGATTTCCTAAGTGTTGCCTTCTTGAACTATCTATTCTTGTTAATCAATTAGGTCTTGAAATGATGTACATGCCAAGTTCTAAAGTCTACAATACTACCGGCACACTCAATATTTTGGTGGATTTTTGAGTAATATGATGGGAACAGAATATTAGGTATAAATCTCACCAAGTAATAATAAAAGGTAATGTGCATTCGGCAAAGACTAATTCTAGTTATTTAAGAAAATTTTGTCAAAATTTTTAAAATTGGCATAATTTTCAAAGAAAACTAGAAAATCGAAGGCAAAACATACGTCAAGTATTAATTCTACTTCCACCCCCCACTTGATTTGTACAATGTCCCTATTATACAATAAGGAAATGAAATAAAAAGGAAAGAGTAGAATTAAGACAAGAAACTCCCAAAGCATTGCTTCGAGATTTGAAATTTGGCGGAAATCTTTTAGATTATTTCCATCTTTTCGCAAGCTCTTTATCCCCTGTGATTACAAAAACAAACCAAAGCATAAAATCGTTCTATAAGAATTATGAAGTGTACATGAAATACAAACCTAACTCACTTTCTTAGGAATCATGATTGCATTTAGCATATGCAACAAGCCTTTTAAACCACTTGATGGCCCAAGTGGACGAGTTTAGTCTCGTGAGGGCTTCCAGAGAACATACCCACAAAGTCCATTTACGTATACAAGGTTTAGACATGTTTAAAATTTTTTAAGATTTCAGAGGGAGGTTACGGCGTAACTAGGAAATGGATTACGTCATAACTACAGTGGTTACGACATAAAACTGAATTCGTTACGCCGTAACTGCTGCAGATTCAGCAAGGTTACCACATGATAATGAGTCGAGCAAGTCTCGATAATTGCCTCCTAGCTTCTGGAAACATGCAAACCAACTAATACAAAAAGGAAATTTCGTTAAATAAAGTACGGGTTGTCTCCCGACAAGCGCTTTTGTTTATTAACGAGTCTTTAAGTTAGACTCATGATCATTCTACGTTTTAACAAAGTATATTGTTTCGTTAATCTCGCCAATCTCGTGTCCATGATACTTCTTTAATCTGTGTCTATTTACCTTAAACCGAACTCCATTTTTACCTAACACTTTGACTGTTCCATACGGATAAACCTTGCTTACCATATACGGTCCATACCATCTGGTTCTAAGTTTCCCTGGAAAGAGTTTTAATCTTGAATTGAAGACTAATACCTCTTCCCCTTCTTGAAACTCCGTATCCATAATTTTAGAATCATGCCAACGTTTAGTCCTTTCTTTATATGCTCATGAATGCTCATATACATCAGTCCGAAATTCATCAAGTTGATTTAATTGAAGGAATCGATGTTTTCCTACATCATCCAAATCAAGATTTACGTTCTTTAGGGCCCAATATGCCTTGTGTTCAAGTTCGATTGGCAAATGGCATGCCTTTCCGTAAACAATCCTGAATGGTGTACTACCGATAGATGTTTTATAAGCCGTCCTGAATGCCCTCAGTGCATCATCCAGCTTATCTGCCCATTCTTTTCTATTTCCGTTAACCGTTCTTTCCAGGATTCTCTTAATGGCTCTATTAGTATTCTCCGTTTGTCCACTAGTTTGGGGATGATACGGAGTAGCAAGTCTATGTGTTACTCCATATTTCTTAAGTATTTTTTTGAGGAGGGAATTGCCAAAATGTGTTCCCCGATCGCTAATTAGAGCCTTCGGAACTCCGAATCTGGAAAATATTTTTTTCAAGAATTTCACTACGACACGTGCATCATTAGTAGGTAGGGCTTTGGCCTCGGCCTATTTTGAAACGTAATCGACAGCTACAAGAATGTATTTGTATTTTTTCGAGGAGGGAAAGGGTCCCATGAAGTTAATCCCCCAGATGTCAAAGACCTCATTGACAAGAATGTTGGTTAAGGGCATTTGGTTCCGTGAGAAAATATTTCCCGCCCGTTGACAAGCATCACACCCTCGAACATATATTGCCGCATCCTTAAAAATTGTTGGCCAATAGAATCCAGACTCAAAGATCTTTCGTGCGGTAATATCCGCCCCGTAATGACCTCCTGTAGGTCCCTTGTGGCAATGTTCTAGGATTTCGTGTAATTCTCTACCGAAAACACACCTTCTTATAATTCCCAAATATCTAGAAGGGCAATCTATGCAAAGACCACCACTCTTTGAAAAAAGTATAGTTTTTATTTATTAAAAAAATAGATTCGAGACATATGTTAAATCAAAAGATCTAGATCTTTGGCATGTTATTACCAACGGTGATTTTCAACCTATTGAACAAAATCCGGAAACCAAATTAGATGAGGTTATCCCTTTCGAAAAATAAAGTGATGATCTTAAAAAGAAACTTGAGAAAAATAACAAAGCTAAAATGGTTATTTATAATGCTTTGCCAAGAAAAAAATATGAAAGAATTTTATGTGTATTTACGGCAAGACATTTAGAAAAACCTTGTTAATCACCACCAATGTAATAGTCAAGACCAGAGATAATAAGATCGACCTTTTGGTTCAACAATATGAACAATTTATCATTTCTTAGGGCACTACATCCTAAATGGAAAGCAAAGGTCATGGCAATTGAAGAGTCAAAAGACTTAACATCACTATCTCTTGATGGACTTATTAAGAACCTCAAAGTTCACGAAATGATCATCAAGAAAGATTCCGAAATAGTCAAAGAAAAAGTAGAAAGGGAATCTCTTACTTTAAAGGCTAATAAAGAATCTAGTGATGAAGAGTGTTCGACTTCCGGAAGTGAAGACGAAGAATACGCTATGGCGGTAAGAGACTCCAAGAAGTTCTTTAAGAGAAGAGGTAGATTCGTGAGATAACCTCGAAACGACAAAAAAGACATTCCCAAAGAAAGCCCTTGACGTCAAGAACGGTAAAAGTGATAGAAAATGCTTTAGATGCGGCGACCTGAATCATCTTATTGAAGAATGTCCAAAACCATCGAAAGACAAGAACCAAAGAACATTTGTTAGAGTTTCTTGGAGTGGTAGCGGTGAAGAAGATGATGAGAAAGTCAATAAGAAAACGTGTCTAGTAGCTCAAGCATCAAGTGAGGTATGTTTCAAATCCTCTTACTTTAGTGATGAAACTGGTATAGATGATTTAATGTTAGAAAATAAAATATGATAAACTGTGCAAAATGAGTTTAAAGATAATCACTAAAAATAAAAGACTAAAAGCCACTAGAGATAGCTTAGAAAAGGAAATTAGTATTCTAAAAGAAAAAGTGTCTACACTCGAGAAAAACAAGGAAGTTGATCTCGAATGTGTAAAATGTCATATGCTTAAAATTAAAAATAAACTGAAAAGCGTAAAGAGGGAAAGCTCTAAAACTAACCAAGTTGAAAGAGCACACAATGCTTAAATGAAATGGTTAATAATAAAAAACCTCTGGTAAAGTTAGGTTTAGGGTTTAATTATTTGAAGCATCATCTAGTGAACTAAGTGATATAAAATTTGTGAAAGCTCAGACTAAAGGCATCCTCTGATGGAGGTTCCCATAAAATATGGGTGGCCATTACAGGTGCAGGCGGTCCCATTTACACCCCCTTAATTGACATATAGCAGCGAAAGCTAAATTGGGGTATTACTTCATGAATCAATAGTCATAATCACAGAAAACAACTCAAAAGAGACGTTTTGGAAAATTTAGTTATCATTCAATATTATTTCAGAGTTTTACAAAAGGAGGTCCCAAAATACCATATCGGACATAATTAGTAGTGTTTGAATGATACATGTTGGACGTCCTCAGTTCAATGGGCCAATCGTGCATAGTTTGCTCAATTACCTGAGATAAACATGCTAAAGGGGTCAACACAACGGTTGAGTGAAATTCATAGTGTTTGAAATATAATAGTTGAATACAAGTCAATGTAATAGTAATAATTGCAACGAATACAATTATCATGGTAAACAATATTATATTATTGCACTAAGCTCATGACACCAAAACCTTAAGATATTCATAAGTTACTGCCCCAGCAGATGCTTTGCCAAACACCCGGAGTTCCTCAATGAAAATGTGCCGCTATTGTAGTGCGTTGTTATCTACCCGGATAGGGAAGTTCAGTACCAAATAGATTAATTACACGCATTCGCGCTTATTCGCAAGTAATTAACGTTCATGATAGTGGGGGCCTTATGAAATAGAGGTTACTTAGGCAATAAAATATCAGGATAGCCATACAGGTTGAAATTACTTGTATTCTGGTTTTATCAGCATGTACTCTCCTCCGGGATTTAGAAAACATGTAAAGGTAAGGACTATGAACTCACCTTGGATTAAGGTAGTTGATTGATTTGAAATTTAATTCAAATGGAAGTAAACAGCCTCGTCACGTAACCTGAGGTAATATGTCAAGTCTTAGTTTGGATTGTTTCCAAAACATTATTTCAACAAGTTTTAACATAAATATTAATTTGGTTTATAACTTGTGATATATCATATCACTTTCAGGCTTCATAACTCCAGAGTTCACGTAATAAAGTTTTGGGAGCTAGGACACTTTTAAATCATAAACTCCAGCAACTCGTCAAAACGTCTACCCAAATGAAATCCCCTCACATGAAACTCCCTAGTAACGTGATACGTTTTAGATTATAATGATAAGGTTTTCATCTTTTAAGCTTTGTCAAAAAGCTAGAGGATTGAAATTATGTTATATATATAAACATAATAGTTTATGTGTTTCGATCGAGAATGACTAAACGTCACATGTGTGGGTTTTTAATTAAATCGAGGTCTTATAATATTTTAAATATATTTTTATATTTAATATTTGTTAGCCTAAAAATATTGAGTGACATGGAAGTTCGTTCATCATTATATTGGTCTTGGTCACTAAATTATATACGTTGTAATAGGGCTAGAGGTACACGGGCTCTTATTTGTAAATTAATCGGTCCGTGTATCGGCCGAAACCCAAGTTATAATCCACGAGCCCGGCCCGTAGAATTACTAAAGGCATGCAAGCCTTTTAGTCCTAGTATATATACACCTCACCAAGTAAGGTGAGGTGGTTGGTTGATTCATTTCTTGTAAGACATTTTATATAAGCAACCCACTTTTCTCTCTAACTTCTCTCTACATTCTTCATCATTATCTCTCCATCTTTATTTTCTTGATCATTCCATGAAACTGGTAATGAAGTGAATTGATTATAGGGTTCTGACATTTGGTATCAGAGCCTCGGGTGGATAGTGATTGTATTTCGTGGCTAGTTTTTTTATTTTTATTTTTTTGGTTAAAAAAAATAGCAAGAAAAATCATTATTTGATCTTTGTTTGTAGTTAAAGATGTTAAAGACTTGTACTTTCGGGCTTAGAACTATCCTTTGCATCATTACTTGGTAGTTTGAACATCATTTCGTGGCTTAACAAGATAAAGTTTGGAAGTCTATTTTTCCTTAGCTGCGTATTTGCCTATGATAGGTGTTCTTGATTGCGTTTTTGGCTTGCGGGTTGCGTTTGCTTTCCTGCGATTTGTCAGAGAAAGTACTGCGGTTTGTCGTTTTGTGAAGGACAACGTACTGCGTTTTGTTTTATTAGGCACTGCGTTTTGGGTATTGCGTTTTGCCTATTGCGTTTTGGGTATTGCGTTTTGCCTATTGCGTTTTGGGTATTGCGTTTTGCCTATTGCGTTTTGGTTCTGCGTTTTGCCTAATTGAAGACCCTTATTGCGTTTTGCCTAGGGGAGACTCTGTCCATTTCATTTCTTGGTTGCGTTTTGTCTCTTGCGGTTTGTCTAGGGAGTTGCGATTTGGTTCTGCGGTTTGTCTTCAAACATTGCGTTTTGTTCATTGCGTTTTGTCTCAAGATTTCATTGCGTTTTGTCTCAAGACTTCATTGCGTTTTGTCTCAAGACTTCATTGCGTTTTGTCTCAAGACTTCATTGCGTTTTGTCTAAAGAAGACTGCGTTTTGTCCATTGAAAACCCTTGTTTTGAAAACCTAATTTCCCAAAAAAAAAATTGACCGCGCATCAGGTGGTATTTGACCGAATTTGGGAATCTATTAATCATTGTCTAATCAAAACATAACATCAAGACAAACAAACTTGAAGGACTTTGGACTTTAATTCGGACTACGAGGACAATTAATCAACAACAACAAACTTAATCAACAAACCTTAATCAAAATCAATTAACATTCACGGTTTTCTATTGATTTTGTAAAATCCCGCGAAAGACACAATTCTTTTCTCGGTTTTAATCATAGACTTGTAAAATCCCGTGAACGTTTATTGCTTTCTTTTTACCACAACTTCAATCACAACAAATCTACTTAAGATCCTACAAATCATTTTCACTTCATAATTCAACAATCATTCATCATGACAACTCCAAATGTAACTTCCACAACCGACAGTCAAATGCATAACAACATAATGGAGCTGGATCAAGGATCGTCACCAATGGCTTGCAACAGGATAATATGCACAATGGCGATCACGGTTCTTACGATACATTGATACAAGGACCCAAATCGGAGGATGCCTTACGGAAGTGCATTCTCAAAGGTCCTTACACTCCAACGATTGTCACAACTCCAGCTGTTCCTGCAACAGAGGATTCTCCATCTGTTCTCTGAACAACAACAGTCGAGACAGTTATGAATATGACTCCTGAGAACAGAGCTCATTTTGAATCAGAAAAAGAAGCGATTCATTTGATATTGACTGGAATTGGAGATGAAATATACTCAACTGTTGATGCATGTCAGACAGCTCAAGAAATGTGGGAAGCCATCGAAAGGCTACAACAAGGTGAATCACTCAATATTCAAGATGTCAAGACAAACTTATTTTGGGAGTTTGGTCAATTCACCTCTCACGATGGAGAAACAATTGAGTCTTACTACACAAGATTCTACAAAATGATGAATGAAATGATCAGAAACAATTTGACAGTTGCAACGATGCAAGTCAATGTTCAATTTCTTCAACAACTTCAACCAGAATGGTCAAGATTTGTCACAATTGTGAAGCAACAACACAAGTTGGATGAAGTTTCATACCATAAGCTCTTTGACATTCTGAAACAATACCAAAAGGAAGTTAATGAACTCCGTGCTGAAAGAATGGCCAAGAATGCTAACCCATTAGCACTTGTTGCTACTGCACAAACACTTCAAGACCCTTATTATCAAACATCAAAACCTCACAAATCATATGCACCAACATCAAAAGCTTCACTTCCAACCAGATCTCATGCAACTACAAGATACAAAGGCAAAGAGATAGCCAAACCAATCACACCACCATCTGAGTCAGCTTCTGAAGAAGACAGTGATCCTGAACAAGCTCAGAAGGATAAAGACATGCAGAAAAATTTGGCTCTCATTGCAAAGTACTTCAAGAAACTCTACAAACCTACCAACAACAACCTCAGAACTTCCTCAAACACCAGAAACAAGAATGTGGATACTACTCCAAGGTACAAGAATGACAATCAGACTGGACAGTTTGGGAATCAGAGGGCAGTGAATGTTGTTGGGGCTAGGGAAACTGTAGGTGGTCCAGTAGTGCAACAGTCTGGGATACAGTGTTTTAACTGCAAGGAATTTGGTCATTATGCTAAGGAATGCAGAAAGCCAAAACGGGTTAAAGACTCCACGTATCACAAGGAAAAGATGTTGCTGTGTAAACAAGCTGAGAAAGGTGTTCAACTTCAAGCAGAGCAATCTGACTGGCTAGCAGACACGGATGAAGAGATTGATGAACAAGAGTTGGAAGCACATTACAGTTACATGGCAAAGATTCAGGAGGTTCCTAATGCAGACTCAGGCACAGACGCTGAGCCATTGGAACAGGTACAATACGATACTGACGATAATGTGTTTGCCAATGACATACAACATTTTGACCAATCTGAATCCATTAGTAACACATGTGCAGTGGAAACGGGTGATAGTAATGTCACTCCTGACTCACCGGATATGTGTGATAATGATATTCAGGATGACCAAAATGATGTAGAATGTGATGATGAGCGTGTTGCACTTGCTAATTTAATTGCTAATTTAAAGCTTGATGTCGATGAAAACAAAAAGATTCAAAAGCAATTAAAGAAAACAAATGCAAAATTGGCTCAAGAATTAACTGAGTGCAAATTTATTCTTGCGGAAACTAGTAGAACTCTAGGGGAATCTAATAGTATTCGAGATAGTTGCTTAGTTGCACTTTAAAATAAACAGACTAAGTTTGAGAGGTTCAAGGCCTTTAATGATCGTACAGTTGACTATGACAAACTTGAACGAAGGTTAAATGAAACTCTAGGACTATTAGCTCAAAAAGAAATTGACATAAAAGAAGGTTTAAAAGTTAAAGCCTATGAAATTTCAGTTGTCAAAGAGAAACATGATGAGTTAGTCAAACAGAGTCTTTTAACCAAGTCACATTATGAAGGTCTTGTCAAGGAGAAAACAAAGGTTATAACGGATTTGAAGCTTAAGGAAGAAAAAGATATTGACAAATTGATTTCAATGGAAAACCAGTTAAAGTTTTTAAATGAAATTGTTTACAAACGGAGTCAATCAATCCAAATCATTCATATGTTAGAACCCAAATGCCCTACATTTAATGGAAGGCCTACCTTTGCCAATCCAAGATACCTTAAAAAGGCTCAAAATGAGATACCATGTTTGTATGCGATCCCACATGACCAATCTGATCCTGCAAACAGACTCATCCCCGATAGGGAAGAGATTCTGACTCTTGAAGAAGAGAGTCGATCAAAATTGAATAAAGACTTAGTGAAACCTTTTAACTACACAAAGTGAAAATATACGATTATGAAATTTTTAAACAACCCCAACCGTGCATTATGAAATTCAGTCGCACAGGCAAATGACATAAAAAGAAAATAATGGAGAAAATCATTTGTGAAAACAAAGCCAAATGATTTTCAAAAACATAGATTTCTTACCAGTGTCTAAATCAATAACAAAAGTAAGACTAGCTATAATGTCATGACAATAAACGATTAATCATCTGAAAGAAATGCAAATCAAGCTATGGGTATAAACATTCAAACGACCTTCTTCATCTTCGTAATCTCCAAACTGCGCAAGGATATGGAAAGTCTAGTTAAGACATTTAGAATGCACTTTGTGCCCCTTAAGACTCAGAAAGAATAGTTTCTGCATTTGTACATGAACTTAAGGTCAAAATGCTTGCAGATTTAAAAGTAACGATTGAACTCTGCGATTGAAGATGAACTTGATGAACTTGAATCTATCAAGGCAGAATTTCCAACATGTATGATATGCTTTTTGCAAAATGTGTTCTAAAAATTGTCACGTGTTCTTATGTGCAATCCTGGTCATCTGCTATAGATGAATCACTGAATTACAATGCTTATATCTTCATAGAAGTCAGGGAATGTGACAGTCTTGTACAAAACATTCTGAACACACTGAATTTGTAAGTAAAGAAGATTTTACACTGAACTTTTTACAGAGTTTTGCTAAATTTAGAAGAAACACTCAATTTCTCTTGAAATCGCTTTAACAATAATGTCAAGACAACTGAAAAATGACACAGTTTTGCAAAGAAAAGCGTCAAATATGTTTTTGAAAGAAACGTGAACAATATTTTGAAATACAAGATTTGAAAGCCCTCAACAGCAAGACAAGAACATTGCAATAATGAGTTAAAGAGAAACTCATTGAAAAATGCTAAAGAAAATCTGTAACACTAAGTTTGAAAACCATCTGTTGTTCGACAACCAAATCCTCAAAGATTCCACAAAACCCATCAGTTTTAGAAAACGGCTCCTTTTTTTCAGACATCTCTTGAGAGAATATATTTTGCAATGAAAAAGTCGTTTTAAAAACTAATGAGTCAGCGGGTTTATCAAAACCAGTCACGTCTACAGAACTGCCTCAAACAACAAACAAGATGTAAGAAACACAAAATGTGATAAACCAGCATGTAATCGAATTGCAATAGTACCATACTAACTAGAACACCTCAGTTGAATCAGACTTCTGGGAATACTAATCCTCGCGTATCTACATCTACAGAGTAGCTCACAAATCTAATGTTACAACCACTAAGCCTAGGAGCAATCAAATGAAAAGATAAGTCATGGCAAACACTAGTCATGTAAAGTGTAAAAAGACTAAAGTAGAAGAACACCCTAGGATTTCTAGTATTTCTAATCAAACAAAGTCTGTAACTGCGTGTAATGACAGTTTAAATTCCAGAACTTCAAATGTTAATGCTGTTTGTGCTACTTGTGGAAAATGTGTGTTTAATTCGAATCATGATGCTTGTGTTTCTAAGTTTTTGAATGACGTGAATGCTAGAACTAAGAAGCCTAATGTAGTGCCTATTAGTACTAGAAAACCTAAAAGTCAAGCGAACAAATCTGTTGCAACACCCCATAAGAAAACAGTTGCATCAGAATCCACTATTACAAATTCAAAGAGTTACTATAGGATGTTTGTATAAGAATACTCATAAGGCGTGGAAATGGTGGATAACAAACAATGCCCATTCCAGCATATACATGGGTTTCCAAAGACAAAAAAAAAATGGTACCTAAGAGTTAGGAACGAATGTTTGACTACGAAAGTTAGTTTTTCCATAGATAATGTATCTAGGATAACTAATGTCTTAAAACTCACAAACACTTTAGGATCCAATTTGTCATGTATTCCATCGTCCTCTAATTCTATTGCAGATTGTTCAACTCATCCTATTCATTGTTGACTCTGGATGCACAAAGCACATGACTGCAATCCTATCTCTGGCTGTGCAATTTGTTGAAAATATTTTGGTACCCACCCCTCACCCCGTTCGTTATGGCATGATCAATTTGCTCGCAATACTTGGTTAAGGAGAACTTGGTCAAGAAATAATCACATCAAAAAGGGTTTTACTACGTCGAAGGTCTTAATCACAATCTTTTCTCGGTTGGTCAATTCTGTGATGCGGATTTGGAGGTTGCATTTCGGAAATCTACGTGTTTTGTTAGAGATCTTCAGGGAAACGACTTACTAACCGTTAATCGGGGAAACTGATCTCCTAACAATTTTCTCTTCAAGAAACAATTTCATCAACTCCAATCTGTCTCATGCTAAAGCCATCACCAACTCAAGCATGGTTTGAACATTGAAGACTTTCTCATCTCAACTTCGACTACATCAACTTGCTTTCAAAGAAAGATGTTGTGATTGGTTTACCAAAACTAAAGTATGTCAAGGATCAACTATGTTCCTCTTGTGAAGTGAGTAAAGCAAAACGAAGTTCATTCAAGTCAAAGACTGTTCCAAGTTCAAAAGGACGGTTTTAAATATATAGCTTCATGATGGACTATGTGGACCAATGCGTTGCAACATAAATGGGAAAAAAAGGAAAATTAAATATTCTGGTAATCTCGATGACTATCCAGATACACTTGACCTCCTTTCTACGTTCCAAGGATGAAACACCAAAGTTTAAAATGACTTATCTCACATGATCCAAAGAAATCTTCAAGCCCCAGTAATTTCTGTTCGCACTGACAGAGGCACTGAGTTCTTAAACAAGACACTTAATGCATTCTTTAAAGAAGAAGGAATTAAGCATCAAACTTCTACTCCTCGAACACCTGAACAGAACGGCATTGTCGAAAGACGAAACCGCACTCTCGTGAGGCTCTCGAACGATCTTTCGCTTTCATAAACTTCCTTTATTCTTTTGGAGGCTGAAGCACTTGCAACCGCATGCTAACTCAAAACAGATCAATCATCATCCCAACTCATGAGAAAATGGCATATCACATCATTAATGACAGAAAACCCTCAATTAAACACCTTCACATCTTTGGTTGCACTTGTTACTTAACAAGAGATGGTGAAAATTTGGATAAGATGAAAGAAAAAGGGGATCCATGCATTTTGGTGGGATACTCCACTCAGTCAAAGGGATATCGTGTCTACAACAAGAGAACAAGGTTGATAGTTGAATCCATCCATCTCAGATTTGATGAGATCCAAGAGATTTTCATCAGAACTCTATCTGCAAATAGACTCTCAGGCCTCGTTCGCCCAACTATAAAAGGTGTCTCAGCTTACAAAATGTTTCATCCTTCAGCTATACAAACATTTCCATCACAACAAGAGTTAGATCTTCTTTTTATTTTTCGGTCCTTTTGTAGATGATTTTTCATGATGGTACTTTTTCTCCGTGTCAACAAGTCTTCTTCTCCCACCGATAATTCTGCTCCACAAGACACACACCCTTCAACGAATATTCACCCAACATCAGAACTGACAACTCAAACAAATTTCATGCTGAGGAAAACAACGATCCATCAACAGTATGTTACCAATCCTTTCTGTAAACACGGTTACAAGAAATGCTGAGTCTTCCTCACCAATAATTGTACTTCAAATATGCAATACCCTTCAATCAACCTCAAAATTTTCTAATACCGATGGAAAAAAGATTCACCCGTTAACTCAATTTGTAGAAATCCATCCAAGCCTGTGCAAACAAGACGACAACTTGCTACAGATCCTGAAATGTGCATGTTCGCACTCACCGTGAGTACTGCTGAACCGAAAAACATTAAGGAAGCAATGCTGATTTCTGCATGGATAGAAGCAATGCAGGAAGAGCTTCAATCATTTGACAACTACAAGTCTGGGAAAACTTGACAAACCTTTTGCAAGAACCGTAACAAGCTAAAGTGGTGTATGGAAAAACAAAAAGATGAAGACCAAACTGTAATTCGCAACAAGCATGACTTGTACAAAGGGGTTATGCTCAGAGAAAAGAGGGTATTGATTTTGACGAATCATTTGCTTCTATTCTCGCTTGGCAGGCTTGTCATGATTTTTGTCGCATATGCACACACAAGTCTTTTTCCAATTTATTAGATAGACGTGAAAATGGCATTTCTTAATGGTCCATTGAAGGAGGAGGTTATGTTGTACAACCAGACGAATTCGTCGATCCTGATCATCAAAAAAAAGTTTACCGTCTAAGGAAAGCTCTATATGGATTAAAACAAGCTCCGGGAGCCTGGTATGATAAACTCTCAAAATTCCTGCTTTCCAAAGGTTTTATTAAAGGTATCATTGACCCGACACTATTCACGATAAAATACGGGGAGGACATTCTACTTGTGCAGATTTACGTTGATGACATTATTTTTGGTTCCACAAACCCTAAATTTTCAAAACATTTGAAAAAATTAATGCAACGGTAGATTTGAGATGTCCTTAATAGGGGAAATGAAATTCTTTTTAGGACTTCAGATCCACCAATCCCCATGAGGTATCTTTATCAATCAGGCCAAATATACTGTAGAATTCCCCTGAAAAAACCAGGTATGGAAAAAGACACAGCATTGTAGAACCAAAGGCTACGAAACCTAAATTAGAGTGCAGATTTGACGTGAAACGCGTAGACCAAACTGACTACCGTAGCAAAATCAGGTCACTTATGTATCTGACATCTAGTAGACCAAACATAGTGCAAGTTGTATGTTATTGAGCAAGATATCAAGCAAGACTGACTAAAAAACACCTCAAAGAGGTTAAAAGGATCTTTCGATACTTAAGAGGTACCATTAACATGGGACTCTAGTATCCGAAGGGTTATGGCTTTGAACTAACAGCTTTTTCAGATGCCGATCATGCCGGTTGCGTTGATACTCGCAAAGCCCTTTTGGAGGAAAACATTCCTAGTGATAATGGTAGTCCAGCCTGGATGTCAAACAAGAAAATTAAACTGCAAATGTCCATTCGCAGAGGCTGAATACGATTGCGTTATCTGCAAGTTTATGCTCGAAGTAATGTGGATGCGGACACAACTTCAAGATTAGGCTTCAGACTATCAAACAAAATACCGTTGTATTGGCGACTCTCAGTCAACACCATAGCAATATCATGCACCCCCGGCAGCACTCCCGTACCATCATATCCATTAACTCGTATCACTTCATAAAGGAACAGGTTGAAAACAGTAGAATTGATTGGTCTTTGTCAGTACTAATAACCAATTGCTGACATGTATACTAAAGTCCCCTTCCCGAAGAAAGTTTTCATATCCTCGTCAGACGCATTGGTATGAGATGTTTGACTCCAGCAGAACTGGAGGTTCTGGCAAATGAATCTGCTTGATAGATCATCAAACATCGACTTGTACATATTTTTGAAAAAGAAAAATACAAAAATATAAAGTTCAAAAAAAAGAAAAATACAAAAAATAAAATTTCAAAAAGAAAATACAAAATCAAAAAAATCAGAAAATGTTTCAAAAAATATTCTTCTTCGACAGTACCTTGGAAATCGATAACATTACGTAACCTAGAAAAGATGAATTAATATCGACACGGGCGTGTAAATGAAGTTCGAACAGGAGTTTCAAATACTTTTAAAACATGTCATTTCTAATTTTCTTAATGGGATTATGTTGAGCACGATAACGGTATTCAGTACGTAACCCCAGACTTCAACAAAGGAAAAAGTTTGCTATAAAGGATAACTTATCCCTAACCAACGAGAAAATCAACGTTCACGTCTTGAGCGTTCTTACAAGACATTCAAAGTTAAGCTCAAGAAAAAGGAATAGTGTACGCATAAAGTGCCGCTTTACTTTAGAGTTGGAAGATAATCTTCTAACATGCTGTTTTTTTAAAATTTGAACACATTTTCAAGAATTTCTCACCTGACAATTCATAATCTTTCAAAATTGTGTGTTCAAACACTCCATCTTTCCAAGGGGAGTTTTTTCGAAAAACAAACATTTATGAATTTTTGAGTAGATCACTCAGACCATTCTTATATATCAAAACATTCCCAAAAAAGTCACTTAATAACAACCAGATAATAAATTACAATACAATAGAATGATAGTTTAAAATGAACTAAGTGTTTCAACCTTCAATTTTATATTTCATTTTACAAAATCTGGTATCATGTTTTTTGGGTGTCAAACATATGTAAAATTGAGGGGGAGCAAGTTTAATGTTCAGTAATTCCATGCTAAGAAAAATTTTCCCCATGTCCTTTCCAAGAAAAATATTTAATCACACATTATTTCCAAACTCTAAGTGACATAGAATTTAAAATATAAGGGAGGGGAAAAAATTTTGATGGTCTTAAAAAATTAAAATGTGATCTAAAATACGCAAAGTGGCTATTCAGAAAATGGTTTTCACATGGTTCGATTTCTCCATTACCCTACAACACTTATTTCACGACATTCTGAAGACATAAGGGGTAAGTTAGATATTTGTCCTATGATCCATACCAGAACCGAGGGATCTACCCAAGGAACACTCCAGAGTTAGAAATAGCAGTCCTTAAGGTATGATGAGATGAATGTGTATATGGCAGAATGCTGACTAAGGATTGAGCTAACACTGGAACAATCAAAACAAGAGGTGTTAGGTATGACGTCTTGGTAACAATAAGGGGTTGAAGATGAAAAAGAAATGTAAGGATAAAGGGCCTAAAGAAAGTAGCCCTCCACATAACTTATGGCCATAAAACCGGGTCAATACATATCTGTCATAAACACTATGTTGATTCCTGACACTTGAAGACGACATCATGGACCCAGTGATGCAATGCACAACCCTTCCCAGCCATTCGAGTTTCTCTCAACAAAAACTTCTCATTTGACACGGAGATACAAACACTTCCTATTTGACTATTTTGTCTCACTCCGATTAGTTAATATTGAATAGGTGCAGTCTGCTCCAGCCTCCGATTACTAAAAACCAAAATGCACTAATCGAGTCTAGCCCTAGAGATCATCAAACAAACCACATTAGGAAGCTCATTCCATGACAAACACTTGTGAACAAAATTCATTAGGTTTACAAGCTGTCGATCCAAGAGTCTACGCATTATCCTTGTGATTCAGCAGAACATTCAGAGTGATACTCTTTAGTATTCACAGTGACAAATAGAAATCCTTCCAGTGTCATCATCAAACAGCACTGCGGTAGGTGACTTGCGAGATTCTATAATGAAATCAAGCTTGTGTCACTGGATATCGATAAAGTCCAGTAATGAATTGACGACAATAATCTGAAAGATAGTAACTTATCTGATTCACCTTACCGTGTTGTCTCTTTGAGATGTTCGCGGTAATGAGAACTAGAAGCATGGCAAATCTAAATTACATACTGTGTTAGAAGACCCTGACGCTTTGATCTGGAAACCCTGTCAAGGAGATTCTTTGAATCTACCCGATCACAGGTACAATATTTATACTGTAAAAAAATGGTCCTGCAACGAAACCATAGGTTAAATCTAACCAAATCCGGACGAAGGACAAAGCCATATTCGTCCGACCTGCTTTATGCTAACTGTTTTATTCGAGGATAACATAAAGATGGCGATGATGGAGATAGCCTCATTCCAGCTGAATTCGATTCATAACTACATGCTCATGCTCACGCAAAACTACAAAGACATACTATAAAAGCAGTTAAGATTCAAGAATCAAAAAGAGCTCAAGAATTAAAGACAAAAAATCCGCACCAACTCTTATATACAAGATCTTTCCTTTCAAAAGATATCAAGTCTATCAAGGATATTGTTAGCAAGATTGTCAAGATGTGCTGCAAATATTATGAGCATGTTGGTCAAGACACAAGATTGCAAGGTGGCAAAGACGATCAAGATGGAAGGAATAAAGATTTAAAGATCTCGGCGGACAAAAAAGACAAAGTCAAAAGACACTGACAAAGGCTAAGAACAAAGATCACAGAAAGCATTGAAGAACAAGCCTAGTCAACGTCGACTAGAGACATGAAGATAACAAGTGCTACACGACTAAAGCATCTCATGAATCTCACGAAGGAGTGTCACAATGAACTCACTTCGGGGAAGATTGTTGTAGCCTCAAAAATAGTGAGTTCGAACAAGGAAGTTCGGTCAGTTATAATAGTCTCGGTCACTTAATTAATTAAACATTGTAATAGGCTAGAAGGTGTAAACGGGCTCGTAAATGTAATCTATCGTCACAGGTGTATCGGCGAAAGCCCATTAAACCGAAGCCCGGCCCGTAGAATTACTAAAGACATGCAAGCCTTTTAGTCTTAACTATAAATTCCCCTATCCAAGGATGGAGAGGGTGTTGGTTCATTTGTAAACATTTGTCTTGCAAGTAAATTGACCATTCTCTTTCTCTCACTACTTTCTCTCTCTACAAATCTTCTCACCTCCTAGATTATTTTCTTGTTAATCTTAATGAAGTGAAGTGATTTATTGGGTAACTCGACAATATTTCCATCCCAATTTAAAAGCAATGTAAAAAGAGGGACTATGAAACTCACCTAATGCACAACTACTTCACGAATTCCTTTAAATCAACTAAACATAAATAAGAACACTTGTTTACAACACCATTCTAGGCTAAAATGCCCAGATGATGTAACAACTATTGATGACTACTATTCTATACAAATCTTTAAAAAAAAAAACCCTTTTTACAAACAACTTCCTTAACCTTATTTATAAACCCAAAATACTCTAATCCTTTTATTCCGATTTTCATCCAGTCTTTTGAGGTAGAATTTTGTTGTCACTTTCCATGACTACAAATAAAGATACTACGATCAAACGAAATAGGTGGTGTGTAACTGGGATAAGCGACGTTGGCGGATGGGGTGTCGCGGGTAGTGCCCCAGTTCCATTGGCCGCAGGGGTAGGTGGGGGAGGAGCAGATAGAATGAGCGCCGCGAGTGTGTTTTGAGGGGCACAGCGACTATAGATATAGACAAAGCGTAAAGATAGTGGTAAAAATAATTCAGGTCATGTATTATACTGGGATCTACATTAGATAAAGAGAGAGGTCAGTGTTGCGCCGATAAGAATGACCTGATCGGAACTCTTAAAAGTTGACTTGATCAGACCGCATATATAACACGGGGAAAAATCTATAAAAATTCAGGGGGTTCCTAACATCATGAACCATGCTACTTTTTCATATATTAAAAAAATATATGATAATGGTTTTTTGACCTCACAAACACAACTCAAATCTGCCCCAAAAACTCAGATTCGTGACAACGAAAACTGTAAAGTATTTTGAACTGACTTCCAAATCATTTTTATTCATGAAACAAGAGGGTATAAAAGTAAGACTCTCTATAGTTAATTTTAGGCTCAATAAAAGCTATCCGTATGACTGAGATATGGCTCTCGCAAGATGACCTAAAATTCTGCCCAGATTTCTATTCCGAATTTAGCATAATTAACCCTAATTAACTTACCAAAAACCCTAATTATTATTCCTAAAATGATTTTTGATGATCAAAACCTTTTAATTACAGATTATTTACAATAACCATATCCATCAATTCAATTGTTACGTAATTAAAACAATGATTAAAAATATTTGTGTGATTAAGAGTATAAAAAATTAAACTGATTTAAAATTTAACAAGAGATCAAACCTTAAATTCTTTGAAGCTTCAAAAACTAACAATGGCGGCTATGGTTGGAGTAGGGTTCGACATATAAAAAAAGGAAGAGGGAATACAATTTTACTTTTATAAAATACTAGTTTGTATCCTACTTGGACTTGGGCTTCCCTTTTTTTTCTTTTGCTAGCCGATCCACACAACACCCCTTTATAAATTTATTTTTTTTTATTTTTCCATATATTATTTTTATAAAATATATTTTTTAAACAAAACTATTTATTACATATTTACTCTAAACCTTTAAATAAATACATAATTTAAATAAAACACTTACACTACTTAAAATTAAGACATCTATACTACTATAAAATTTACTAACTAGATTTATTTATTACTTCATAATCAAACTATAAAATCTTAACACGCTAAATAATCTATACCCGAACCAACGATTCACATTCGATAACACCAATTCCTCAAACGCTCAAAAGCTCAACCGCACTAATGTTCAAATTTATTATCAAATTCGAAATAGAATGACTAAATCGTCCATTTCTATACCCACTAGCACATATATTGACACATATATCATATCACATAAAATACTAAAATCGACTTAAGCACATAACTTAAAACACATAAAGCTAGCTAGGTTAACACTAACGGTTAAACTAACCTGGCTAAATCACGGTTGTCACACTCACCCCTTAGATCCCCTAGGAATGACTTATCTTTGGATAAGACTATTACTCTGGAATTGACGGCTTCTGTATCACTAACACCGACTACTACATCTCAAGATCGACGCAAATCAAAACTTATTTCCAAACGACACTCACATATTCCAGGAGCTCTTCACAGGATATGCATGCATCAAGGTTTTATGATCAAGCAGATGGAAAAGAAATATGTTATTAACCTTGAGTTTCAGGGTATTAAAGAAAGAGTGGATGACGTCCTTCATGACAATGTTCCTAAGATTGCTTCAAATGCTACCAATGATCAGATTGAGGACAATCTTCCAAGAATCATAGCTGATGATGTCAAGAAAGAACGAGAAGCTTCACAAGCTACTGTACCTCCCCTGATTTCTAAAGAATTTGCTGATCATGCGCCAAAGATAATTGAAGAACTTTTCAAGATTCACATGAAGAACAATGTTATTAATGTTCATCCTATAACGAGTACTTCAACTGCTACAACACCAACTGTATTTGAAGATGAAGACAGATCTTCAAGCTCAAGTTACTGATCCAGAGTTGTAGGATATTCTTAAGCGTAAGTTTGAAAAGTATTTCGTCTCAACTAGTCCTTGTTGAACAGATGCTTTTCGCAAACGAGATCACGATGACCATCTGGAAGATGATGCTCCTCCTAAGGGGGAGAAAAGAGTGAAAAGGCAAAAGACATCAAGAGGCTCAAAATCTGCAAGCCGCTCTTCATTAAAACAACCAGTTTAGATATCCAAAACTTTTGCATCTGAACATCAACAACAACAACAAGAATATGATGCATGGGTTGAGGATACAATTATTGATGAAGATGAGGTGATTCCAGAGGATGAAACTCTTGAGCTAATTAAAGATTTTCAAAATATTCATAAGCATGTACCAACTATCTTTGATCATGAAAGAATGGAGGCTACATTAAGAGACATGATGAGTAATCAGTTTAAAGACGCTGAAGAATATGCCTACCATGTTAAAGATAATTGAAGAACAATATTAGAGAATCAGATAGTGTGGGAAAGCAGTCAAGAGATATTAAGATGATCAAAGCCATAATGCTCGATGTTTTTCTATCGGTTCGCCAGAGAAATCCAAATTGAACCTCCCAAGTATCTATACAATAAAGATTTATTTTTCTTGAAGTATTGGAATTCTGAGGAGAGGAAGTATGTGCTTTCACTTCACAAGATACGTGTAACCTTTGCCCTTTTGTGTTCTGAATATTCATTAATAGTCCTTTGACTATTTGACTTTTGTCAGTTTATTCAGATTTTATACCGTGTTGACGTGTGATTTTATTAGATATGTGATGATTTAGGTTAAATTGTGATTAATAATCCCTTTTGGAAGGTATTAATGGTCTTATTCGTATTCTGGGTGGTTCGACCCGTTGAGAAATGCCGAAAACATTTGACACGTCCGTTAATGTCCAAATGAGTTTTGAATGGTGTAAAGTAAAAAATATGTCGTGTAAATACTCTAGGTTAATGGAAACGTATTTTTAAAGTGAATAAAAATGCTAATTAACTTTGGGGTAAATTTTACGGTTGAGTTTTACGAGCTTTTAAGTGATCCCGACACGAAAAGAAAGACCGATTCCGCCATACGCTGCTTAATGGTTACAAGTAAGGGAGGGGAGACAAGATGACTTAATTTTACTAACTGTCTAAGGATTAACATAGAGATACCATTTTTCTTCCCCATATTCCTTATCCGTTTCATTTAAAAAAAAACACACATCTAAGAGTGTGTGTGTGTGTGTTCGTCCGACCTCACCAACAACAAACCACCATAAAAATTCAAACTTTGATCAAGAACGTGATATTTCGGGTTGATACGAGTGTTTGGGTGTTCATTTAAACAACGTTTGGGTTGTCCGGTTTGTGTCGAAATATACATTTTTGAAGATTTTCTTGTAAGTTTTCAAATTTAAATTTCGTTTGTCCTTTTGGGTTTATTTTGATGCATAGATGTTAGTTTGTACCATTGATCGTTAGGAATTGATTTTTGGAAGCGAACCGACGAGAAAAAGGGTATGTTGGTTCGGTAAAAAAGAAAAGGAAAAAGATGGTTTTTTTGTATTTGAGTCGTTGGTGCGTGATTGGTTGAATAATAATAATGCAATGAATGCTTATTTTTGGATAGTAGCTTGTATAGCTTATTCGTGCTTATTTTTAAGCTATTTCTTGGCTTATTTTGGGCTTATATGCCACGAAATCTTCCCAAAATCACTAGGAAAGTGATTTTGATTATTTTTGTGTTATGGCGTATGTTGTGGACTATTTTTGAGGCTTATGGTAGTAACCAAATGGCGATACGTCGTTATTAAGCTATATTTTTCAAGCTTAATATACGTATTTTTTAGCTATTGGACTCACGGCCCAATAAGTTTATTTAAGCCGCGGCTTAATGGGAGGGTTTATTATGGTCCGGATTATTTTCTTCTTATAAGTATATACTTATATATGCAAATGGACCTTGGTTTTGGACTTGGATTATATTTTGGACTTATAAATGTCCTAATGGACCCTTGTTGGGCCTTAAAGCCCAATAAGCGATATTTAGTAGTTATGAGAATTTTGACGGACTTTTGAAAGTGGAAATGTATAATGAAGTAAATAAGTATGATATTTAGGGAAAAAGTGTTGGTAAGCGTTAAAGATTGAGATTTTGGAATTTTGTCGAAAAGTGTTGAAATTGTGAAAAATTGTTGAAAATAAGGTTTGAAACCTTGGAAAACGTTGTATAAACGTACGGGTCATGTCGAAATTTCGTAAAAAGTTTATACTTAGAAAATTTCTTGAAAACATGATTTTTGATAATAAAATAATATTTAATTATTTTATTTATTTAATAAATTCACTAAAAGACGAAAAATATAATTTTTCTCGAAACTTCTCTAATGTGTTTATTATGAGTAAACATTTCATTTTCAACCGTATAATGATTATTTTGAAGTGTCTAAGAGTTACCGAATGGACTTGTCAAAATATATTTATAATTATTAATTATAAATAATTTAATTTATATTAGTATCTGATTTTCCTAATTAGTATAAGTAATATAACGTGGAATGAGATTGATATGATTGTGGAGTTAAGTCGTCAACCATCACACCACTAAACTGTTTTGGGTAATTGTACAACGCGTCTAAAACACTATGCATCAAACGTGAGGATTGTTTTGGAATTGGATGATTAATTGGGACATTAACTAGACTAGGTTTGTGTACGGGCCTCCGTGCATTGCTTGTAGAGATTGAGATTGGGTTGCTAAAGACTTGCTTGAGGTGAGTTCTCGTAGCCTCACTTTTTACTGGTTTTTTCGTTGGGGAAAAATGATACTCAAATGTGTTTTGAATTGATCTGTGTGAAATGTGGTTTTATTTTTAGGACAAGTTATGTGCTTATGACTGCTATGTGAATATTCTGTGTGATACTTGCATATGCTGTGTTTGGCATGCAAGGTTCTGTGTGGTACTTGCATGTGTTGTGTTTGGCATACAAGGTTTTGTGTGATACTTGCATGTGTTGTGTTTGGCATGCAAGATCTGTTGTGTACGCCCTAATTTAGTTCTCCAGCTGGTAGGACCCTTTAGGTGTGTTAGTGATTTGGAGTTCACTCCGATTTTATTAATGGATTTGAGATATGACAAGCGGGATTGCTATGTCTTGGATTGTTAGCATATACTTCACTATCATATAGCACTATTGTCCACGTGTTGAATATATTTGCCACAACTTTCAGGTTTGAAGGTCAAACCTACGAGCTCACCAACATTATTGTTGACGTTTTCGAGTATCATTTTCAGGTGAAGTGAAAGAGGAATAGTTTGGTGATGTGTGATAGCAAGCTTAGAAGTATCCCGTGTGGATTTTTTAATGTGAAGTCTTGCTTTTTTAATTATTTGGCTTTAATATTTGGAAGTTTTGGTTTAAGTTTGGATTTGGACCCCTGTGAGGGCGTTTGGTTAATTGTAAGAGATTGTGGATTTTAATAGTGATTTGGGACATCACTCGAGGTTGTTCGAGGTTGATGGTCTTCATAACACTTGAAGTTTATGCATTGTAGTTTTCTCTTTTTTGTATCTTATGTTATGATTGATCATTATGTTGTATTTTTGAGTTTCCGCCATTGTTGGGGTGTGACAGATTGGTAATCAGAGCCAAGGTTATAGAGAACTAGGTGGATTGGCCTAGACTATAATCTAAGATCCGTCATTTAGTTACGTATAAGATCTATGTGCGTGATGTTCCGCTTTTGGTGCATTTATTGTTTCGCGGGCTGATGATTTAGTTATGTTTGTCATTGAAATGTGTGAGCTCAATATTGAATATGACTGGGAAAGGATGCGAATATAAGTATAGTGGCTAACATAGTTTGATAAGCGGTATCGCAACTCACTCACACTAGTCTGTTGTTCACACAAATCGATGAGTGACCACCGTAGGGTTGTGTAATTGTGTAAATCAGTATATATAGGGTGGGGGAATAGTATATATGATAATATAGATATATATATAATATAATAAAATTATATATATATTATATATATATATATATATTATCTTTCCACTTACCTACGTTTGCCCAGAGTTCTCCCTCGTAAAGATACTGTCGCCATAAGGGATGACCCTAAGTGTATGTCGGCCTGCTAGCGCGAATCACTAGGAGGGGGAATAGGTGATCGATTGGTAGAGGTGGTAAGGGTAGAAGACCTAGGAAAGGTAATGATTAGCGGTTGATAAATTGTGATTGGTCTTGGAAATGACCCAAGGTATTGGAGCTAATAGGATTGTAAAAAGAGTCAATGGGGAATGTAGAGGGAGCCAATGCGGGATTACCCGACTGTTCTCTGTGAACATTGCCAACAATTATCAGACATCCTTACCTCGCCATGTTGTCTCAGGTTAGTAACCGAAGAAATGTTGGAAATCAGAATGTAATTTATTAATAGAACTTCAGGAGAACGTAGGAATATGATTGTGAATGAGCAACATGGAAGGTGTGGTCAGTGATAAGGAGTTCTTAGCTTGTAACGCCAAATAATATGATGGTAAGGGATGTGCTGTATTCTTACTCGTTGGATTGAAAATATGTAAGTCTGTGCATGATATGAGTGTTGTAGTGTTGACCAAAAAAGTGAAATATCCTGCTGGTTCATTGTGGGTAAGGCTTTAAACGTGGTGAAACACTCCGATCCCGCACGCAAAGCTGGGAAGTTGTTGTTATATTTCCAAGGAATAACTTAATTTTTATTTATTTTGAATGAAAAATGCATAACCAAGAGTTTTGTCCTAGTCATGAGATGCAAAAGTTGGAATCTGAGTTGTGGAATCACGCCATGGTCGGGGCTGGCCATGCTGCGTATACTGATAAGTTTCATGAGTTGGCTAGGTTAGTTCCACATTTGGTAACTCCTGAGAGTAGATAGATTTGAGAGTATGAGTATGGTCTTCCACCACAAATCCATTAGATGGTGAAGCAACGTAGCCCAAAGAACTTTACAAAAGGCGTAGTGCAGAATTACTGGTTGCACTGACTGATGAAGCGTTAGGAATGGATCAATTAAGAAGGTTGAGAAAAGAGGAAATGTGGGGGAACCTAGCAAGGATAAGAATGGTAGGGATGATAATAAGAGGACTAGGACTGTGAATGCTTTTGCTACTACTGTAAACCCTGTAGGAAGAGAGAATACGGGTACTTGGCCCAAGTGTACCATCTGCAACTCCTTCCACGCACCCGGTGGGCTTTGTCGCACATGCTACAACTGTAACCGCCCGGGTCATTTGGCAAGGGATTGTAGAAGTGTGCCAAGGAATGTGAACCCTGTTAATGCTAGAAACCCAACTGTTAGGGCATGTTATGAGTGTGGTAGTACCGACCATGTCAGGCCAGCTTGCCCTAGGTGGAATAGAGCACAAGGACCGGGAGAAAATCATCCAAATCAAGTTGCTGCTAATAACGGGGGTCAGGGTCGTGGAAACCAAGGGAACCAGGCTAGGGGTAGGGCATTCATGTTGGGAGCAGAGGAAGCTCGCCAGGATCCGAACATTGTGACGGGTACGTTTACTTTGAACAATCATTTTGCCACTACCTTATTTGAGCTTTGTGGCTGATAAAGTTTTGTTTCCCACTACTTTCATACCTCACGTTAGCTTAGAGCCCGGCGAATTTAGGTTTCGGATATAAAAAAAGGATGATTGAGATAGCTAGCGTGCTAGCTAGTAGAAGATTGATAAGGTTATTCAGTTGCAACTAGAAATCGAGGGTCATGGACTTTGACATAGGACTTGAATATCCTTTTTGGACATGAGTTTTGATGTGATTATAGGTATGGACTGGTTGTCTAATTATAAAGCTAAAATAATTTGCCATGAGAAGGTAGTGAGGATACCATTATCGGATGGCAAGGTGCTTAGAGTATTAGGAGAGAGACCAGAAGAGAAAGCGAAACTCTTGATGATGCTAGGCTAATGAAAGGAAACAAAAGAGATGTTGTGGTTAAGATATTTCTTGACTGTATTCCCGATGACCTATCGGATTACCGCCTATTCGGGAAATTAATTTCAAATTAGGAAGTTAATCCCTTGAGTAGCAACGCCGGTAGCAAAGTCTCCCAATCACAACCTTTTGAATTGGAGAGTTATCTGGACAACACAAAGAACTCTAAGACAAAGTTTTCATTCGACCAAGTATGGTCCTTGGAGCGCCGTATTGTTTGTTAGAAAAGGAACTTGTTCCTTTTAGGATTTATTGATTATATAGAGTGTTTTACAAACAAGGTTAACTATTAAAATTCGTTTATCCCACTTCCTAGAATTAATGATCTATTTGATCAACTGCAAGGGTCATAGTTTTTCTTGAAGATAGATCTTAGGTCTGGATACCATCAGCTGAGAGTACATGAGGATGACATTCCAAAGACTACGTTTATAACTCGTTATGGACATTTTGAGTTTACTGTAATGCCCTCTTTGGTTGACTAAATGCACCAGCAATGGCATAGTAGATTTGATGAATAGATTGTAGGCCGTTATCATAGATAAGTTTTATGATAAGTTTTATAGACGATATCTTAATCTACTCTAAGACTCAAGAGGAGCATGTAGAACACTAAGGATAGTCTTGGAACTACTATAAATAAGGAAAAACTGTTATCCTTAAGTTTTTTAAAGTGTGAATTCTGCTAAGAGAAGTGTAGTTACCTGGGCATGGATAAATGTAATAGATTCATGTAGACCCTAGAAAGATTAAAGCAGTTAAGAATTGGAAAGCCCCTAGAACTCCGACTGAGGTTCGTTCGTTCTTAGAATTGGTTGGATATTACCGTAGGTTCATTGAGAACTTTTCTAAGATAGCTAAGTCTCTTAACTATCCTGACTCAAAAGTAAGACTTTCGATGCGGTGAGTGACATGAATTGGCATTTCAGACTTGAAAGGATAATTTATGTAATGGTGTCTTTCTAGCTCTCTCAATGGACCGGAGACTTATGTGTATATTGTGATGCGTCCCGGATAGACTAGTTTTGTTTTTAAATGCAAGAGTAAAGTGATAGCCTATGCGTCTAGGCAGTTGAAAATTTACGAGGAGAATTATACTACCCATGATTTAGAGTTGGGTGCAGTCGTGTTTGCACTTAAGATCTGGAGACATTATTTGTATGGGACAAAGAGTGTCATCTATACGGACTATAAGAGTCTTCAACATATATTTAGTCAGAAAGAGTTAAATATGCGATAACGTCGTTGGATAGAGTTGTTTAGTGGTTATAACTATGAAATTTGCTACCATCCTGGTAAGGCGAATGTGGTGGCTGATGCCCTAACTAGGAAGGAAAGAGTAAAGCCCAAGAGAGTTAAAGCTATGAATATGTTCCTTTAGTCGAGTATCAAGGATAGGATACTGGCGGCTTAGAAGGAGGTTGTGGATGAGTTTGCAGGATTGCAAAAAGGTTTGGATGAGATGATAGAACAAAGAAGTGATGGAACATGTACACCTAGAATCGAATTATGGGTACCTTTCAAGGTTGAGGTGAGAACCATGATAATAATGAAGCCCATAAGTCGAAGACTCTGTAAACCCAAGTGCTCATAAGATTTATATATGATTTGGAGATATGTATTGTAAGCCTGTAATGAAAAGGATATAGTTGAGTATTTAAGTAAGTGTTTGACTTTTTGAAGGTTAAGGGCTGAGCCTCAAAGGCCATCTGGCTGGCTCCAGCAACTGAGATTTCTCATATTAAATGGGAAAGGGATAGCTATGGATTTTGTGACTAAGTTTGCCTAGGACTATAGCTGGCATACACAATCTGGGTCAGTTAAGGACCGAATGACTAAGATCAGCTTATTTGTACTAGCCTATGCGTGAGATTATAAGATGGAAATAGTTGGGCTAGATAGTATTTGAATGAGATAGTAGCTAGTCAGGTGTGGCCGATCTCGGATTATATCGTATACGTAATAGACGTTTCACCTCAAGGATTTGGCAGTCAATGCAACGACATTAAGGACTCATTTTAGACATAAGTACGCTTATCACCCTCAGTGATGGTCAAGTGACGTACTATTCATTAATTTGGAAGACATGCATAGAGCGTACGTCCAGGACTTCGGGGGGAAGTTGGGATGTTCATCTTCCCGTTGGTTAGTTTTCGTATAACAATTATTCTCATTCTAGATTGAGATGAGCTCCTGTTTGAGGCATTGTATGTAGAAAGTGACGTTCACCAATTAATGTGGGCTAAGGTGGGAGAAGTATGGATAGACCTGAGATAGTGCAAGACTACTGAGAAAGATCTCGCAATAAGGATAGATTTTAGGGTCCTAATGGACCCTTGTTGGGCCTTAAAGCCCAATAAGCGATATTTAGTAGTTATGAGAATTTTGACGGACTTTTGAAAGTGGAAATGTATTTACGAAGTGATATTGAATGATATTTTGGGGAAAAGTGTTGGTAAGCGTTAAAGATTGAGATTTTGGAATTTTGTCGAAAAGTGTCGAATTTGTGAAAAATTGTTGAAAATAAGGTTTGAAACCTTGGAAAACGTTGTATAAACGTACGGGTCATGTCGAAATTTCGTAAAAAGTTTATACTTAGAAATTTTCTTAAAAACATGATTTTTGATTTTAAATAATAAAATAATATTTAATTATTTTATTTATTTAATAAATTCACTAAAAGACGAAAAATATAATTTTTCTCGAAACTTCTCTAATGTGTTTATTATGAGTAAACGTTTCATTTTCAACCGTATAATGATTATTTTGAAGTGTCTAAGGGTTACCGAATGGACTTGTCGAAATATATTTATAATTATTAATTATAGATATTTATTTATATTATTTATCTATTTTCTCTAAATAGTATAAGTATGCATTATCGGGGAACGAGATTGATATGATTGTGGAGTTAAGTCATCAACCATCACACCACTAAACTGTTTTGGGTAATTATACAACGCGTCTAAAACACTATGCATCAAACGTGAGAATTGTTTTGGAATTGGATGATTAATTAGGACATTAATCGGACTAGGTCGTGTGCGAGCGTCGTTGCATTTGCTTGTGTGATTGAGGTTGGGTTGCTAAAGACTTACTTGAGTCGAGTTCTCGTAGCCCCACCTTTTTTTGGTTTTTCCGTTGAAGGAAAATGATACTCAAATGTGTTTTGAAATGTTTTGAATTGAACTGTGCGAAATGTGGTTTTGTTTTTGAGACAAGATATGTGCTTATGACTGCTATGCGAATATTATGTGATGCATGATTGTTTGGATCAGATGGGTACGCCTACCCAGTATTTGTATGATTGTTTGGATCGGATGGGTACGCCTACCCAGTATTTGTGTGATTAGTGGAGCGGATGGGTACGCCTACCCTAGTTTGTGTGTGGTCCTGTCCTAATTTAGTGCTCCAGCTGGTAGGCCCTTTAGGTGCGTAAGTGACATATGGTGATTGACTAGCGGGGATGCTATGTCTTGGATTGTTTGCATATATTCACTGTCATATAGCACTATTGTCCACTGTTCGAAATATTGGCACAACTTTTGGGTTTAAGGTCAAACCTACGAGCTCCAACATTATTGTTGATGTTTTTGAGTATCATTTTCAGGTGAAGTGAAAGAGGAATAGGTTGGTGATTGTGATAGCAGACTTAGAAGTATCCCGAGTGGATTTTCATGTGAAGTCTTGCTTGTTTATTTTATTTAGCTTTAGTGTCTGGAAGTTTTGGTTTAAGTTTGGATTATGGACCCCTGTGTGGGCTATTGGTTATTGTAAGAGATTATGGATTTGATTGTGATTTGGGACATCACTCCAGGTTGTTCGAGGTTGATGGTCTTCATAGCACTTGAAGTTTATGCATTGTAGTTTTCTCTATATTGTATTTTGTGTTATGATTCATCATTATGATGCATTCCCGAGTTTCTGCCATTGGCGGGGTGTGATAGATTGGTAATTAGAGCCAGGGTTATAGAGAACTAGGTGGGTTGGCCTAGACTATAACCTAAGATCCGTCATTTAGTTGCGTATAGGATCTATGTGCGTGGTGTTCCGCTTTTGTTTGCTTTCGCGTGTTCGCGGTTTGGTGCTTTAGTCATGTCAGTCATTGAAATGTGTGAGCTCAATATTGACTATGACTGAGAAAGGATGTGAATATAATTACAGTGGCCAACGTAGTTCACACATACTTAGTATTGTCGTTCACACAAATCGATGTTGACACCGTAAGGTGTGTTATGTGTATATATGTATATATATAGTAAGATATTCTATATATATGTGACTCTTCCTGCCTACCTAATGTTGCCCATGTTCTCCCTCGTATAGATAATGCCGCCAAAGATGAGGACCCAAAGTGTTGGTCGGCCTGCTACCAAATCACTAAGAGGGGGAACGGGTGTACGGGTTGGTAGAGGTAGGAGGGGTAGAAGACCTAGGGAAGGTACTGATGAGCGTGTTGATGACTTGAATGGTCAAGGAAATGAACAAGGAATAGGAGCTAATGGGGGTGTAGAGGGAGTCAATGGGAATGTAAATGGAACCAATGGGGCAGCACCCGACTTCTCGACAATCATTACCCAACAATTGCAGAACCTCTTACCCGCCATGCTAGCTCAGGTTGATAACCAAGAAAATGTTAGAAATCAAAATGGTAATGTGGTTAATGAGAACGTTCGGAGAACTTTAGGAATGTGTTAGTGAATGGCAATTGGGTAGGTTGTTCATATAAGGAGTTCTTAGCTTGTAACCCTAAGGAATATGATGGTAAAAGAGGTGATGTAGTTCTTACTCGTTGGATTGAGAAAATGGAGTTTGTGCAAGATATGAGTGGTTGTAGTGTTGACCAAAACATGAAATACACTGCTGGTTCATTTATGGGTAAGGCTTTAACATGGTGGAACTCTCAGATCCGCACGCTAAGCCAGGAAGTTGATGTTAGTATGTCATGGAATGACTCTAAGTTTATGATTATAGAAGAGTTTTATCCTAGTCATGAAATGAAAAAGTTGGAATCTAAGTTGTGGAATTACGCCATGGTCGGGGTTGCCATGCTGCGTATACTGATAGGTTTCATGAGTTAGCGAGGTTAGTTCCTCACTTAGTAACTCCTGAAAGTAGGAAGATTGAGAGGTATGTGTATGGCTAATAATCTTCCCCTAATATGTGGACATACAAAATTACTTACAATGTTCCTAACAAGTACAAATACAAACAAAATAAAGTCTTCCAAAACTAAAGATGACATCTTTGTCTTCTGGTCTTGATACTTATACTTCAGCTTGGATCTTCTGTGTCTTTACTTGTTTAGGAACCATTGTAGTATGCATAAGTTGGATTAACTTCCCCCCAATCCATGCAACATGTCTTAAAAAGCTTTCTTCATATCCCTTTTTGACGAAGTTTCTGAATCAACTTCCCCCCAAACCAACATCCGTATCTTGAGCAGAATCTGAAACTTTGATGTAGCTCGAACGATCTTCTAACATTGACATTTAAAGTGCACAGCCGAATTTTGTAGAAGAAGAAGCCAATCACACCAATTAAAACTGCTTCTATACTGTTTCATGACATTTGGTCTTGGTGAATATCCGTTTGGGGGAACATGCGAGAAATCAGCAACACTTTTCTTATGCTTGCAGAATACTTCACACAAACTATACTAAGTAAAGTAGTATAAACCAATGTTGCAAAAAATCACGAGTCGCTAGCCGGGCAGTCGACCACCTTGTAGCTTGTAATCGGTCTAGGCGCGATTAATCGGTTTTAGAAATTTTATATATAAATTTCAAAGTTACTTGTATGAGATGGATACAACACTTTAAATACACTAAAATTAAATAAGTTCAAAGTTACATTGTTCAAAACATAGACATAGATAATAAAACTTAACTGTTAACAATTCAAAGTCACATTGTAAAAATAATGTTTGACTTTCGTTGATCGATTAGGCCGATTTGACCAATTTTTGACCGATTTGATCGATTTTTGACCAGACCGATTTTTCACCCAATTTGCCTTATTTTCAAGGGTGTATGGCCGAGTAGCTTGGAATCGGCGATTACAAGGCCGCCTAGGCCGATTTTTGCAACATTGGTATAAACTACTTCCCCTTAGAAGTTGACCTAATTACATCAAAGTACACGTTTTCCCCCATGATGGTTTCAAACTCTTGGAAGCATCATTGACGTGTACGACCATATACTCGAGAAGTTCTTGTCATAAGCAACAATCTTGAAAAGTTATGAAAGACATTGAAGAACTTGAAAGATTTTACTTTGACTGTGAAGTATCATTGTTATCGAATAACACAATTATATCCTGTGAGAATTGCTAATCATATCTTATCCTTTAAACTCTCTGGCTAACTTACCAACCTCGTATTCTATCGGCTATTCGTTGTGACCATTTGGTGAAGTAAACCCGATATACCAAACTTGAAAATGAAGTAAAATCCTCCAAATCTGTTACTTAAGCTTGCACTGTTGTTGATTGAAGAACGGTGCAAGATTAAATCTTTAAGTACCCTATACCCAACATCAAAAGTATAAGAAGTACCACACCCTAGAACCTTATACCACATCTGCATCTACGTTGAGACACTCAACACTACAACGTAACCCATTAAGTGATAGCTAAAACCCTTGAGTACTAACAATGAACTCCTTACATCGTGTATAACTAGATAATCCAAGTCTAATCATATTCCCCCCCCCCCACCCCCCCCTTATTTTTCCCTTTGCTCAAGTAATTATCAATCGATAGATAAGGTTATGAAGAAAAGGGGTAGAAAGTAGAAGAAGTCCTCGATATGAAATAATTAGATGCCTTCGTGAAACCCTAAGCTTAGCATGGGAAAAGTGAAAAATCAGGGATGATGAAGTTATCTTTTAGACACTTAATTGTGCTTTTTATTCTATGATCCTTAAAGTTACCAATGAGGTAATGAAAACAATACATCATGTCAACACAAATAAGTTGTAGTTAGGTCGTTAATTATCAAGAAAACCCATAAAAAAGAAAAAAAAATATTTGAAAATGGGAAATCGGGTGTTTTATAACTTGTGATCTCTTAACTCTCTCAACAAAACTCTTTGCTACTTTTCAAAGGTTTAGTTTAGGGAATTTTGATAAGTGTAAAATACACATATCCGTTTGTACCTAAAATAACCCAATTAAACCCAAAACTGACAAAAAATGGCAAAAATGTGTTTGTATTTGTGTTTTGTGTGTGCAGGTACAGATATATTAAAAACAGTCAAAAAGACGGGCAAGCACGGACACAAGAATCAGAAGAGTACAAAAAGAAGCCAAAGAATCAAAGCGGAAGCCAGAAAAGTCAAGCCTCAGTCAAATCCAGTCAAAATGGTCAAACATTGGTCAACAAAAGTCAACCAATAAAAAACAAAACCCAAAAACATTCCATTTTCACCCTCCAAGTTTCACCAAAGTCCAAAAATAACCCCTCACCTCTTATTGGGCCCAAGAAACCTTATTGGGCCTGGAAAAAAACCCTAATAACCACACCCGGATCCAAGAGCCCAAGTACCTAGCCCATTACTCTTTTATAAAACAACAAGGACCTAAATTGCCATTTTCTAAACTTCTTTTACACTATACTTTAGAGATAACAAAGAGAGGGGCTCATTGTGTAATTAACCCTAAGTTCAAACCGAATTTTTACCTTTTCAGTTAAAAAAGAGGGCCAAGGGCTTGGCACTATTCACCCTTCGTCCCAAACGTGCCTTCAGTCAAATCAAAGGGGTTTTCAAAATTAAAGGGTACGGAAGTCAATTCAAGTGATGAACAACACTATGGCAAGGTCAAATTTGTAATATCAAGGGACTCTAATTGGCTAGTTCAAGCAAGAGGCCACGTGGACACTTAAGAAGCACAAGTGATGGATAGATTTTACACTAGATCCTCTCACAAAAGAAGCACAAGACGTCACATCAAGGAATGACAGCTTGGCAATCCTTGAGTGCACACATTTGATCCAACGGCTCTTATTTAGCTCCCAATCATTGAAGAAATTAATGGAGAGGATCTATTGGAGCGTGCAGAGGCTGAGAAGACCTAGAAGCTTCAGCTTGGCACTATAAATAGCCTACACTCACACACACAAAAGGAGAGGAGGAGTAGGGATTAGATAGTAGCTTTTAAAATTTTAGCTTAAATTTTAATCATGTAATTTCATTTTCAGTTATTGTAACCTTCTTTAAAAAGTAATGTAATCAATCTCTTTTGTTAAATGCAATTCAGTTTTATCATAAGCTCTTATATTTTCAGTTTCTAAACTCTTATTTGTTTTCATAAGCTAATAAGCTCTTTTAATCTCTTCATTACTTCTGTCACTTTTCATAAGCTCAAGTTAGAGCATGATTCAGTTTTAATCTATTCAAATCATAAAACTAGCTTATTTACCTTTGCTTTTGGATGCTAAGAACTTATGGAAGGGGGATCTAAAATGGAAGGATCCTCATGGACTATTACTAGCTTATTCACATGAATAAGCTAGAGCTTGTAGCTGCCTTTCAATAGGACCTCTTGTTTAGCTAGAGGAATAAGTAAGTCTCTCTTAATTTTCCTTGCTTTTTAGCTTAGATAGTTGTCTTATTGCTTTATATCCTAGATCTGCTTATTTGCTTATTAAGTTAGCTTATTAATGCTTATTTGTGGATCATTTAGCTTAATAGTCCTAATTGTTCATCTGTTTTTGATTTTCTTAGTCTAAATCATAGTTCTTATATAATTTGTCATATAAGTCTTAAAAAACCAAAAATAGTAGAAAATTAGTTTAAATCTTAGATAATTGCTTAATTAGTTGTTAATTAGAGTCAATTAGGTTAGTTATAAGCTAAATATAATCTGGTACTTTAGTTTTAATCATTAAATTTCATTTAAAAGCTTTTTGTCAAATCTGTCAAAGTTTGAAAGGGGTGTTTGGCATAAGCTAAGTTGACTATCAAAAGTCAAAAGTTTTTGTTTATACCTTTTGAGACAGCTTTGATTTCAGTTAAAAACATTAGGAAAACAGATTTCATAAGTTAGTTTACATTTTTAATCAAATTATGGCTTATTTTATAATCTCAGCACCAGGACACTTTAAATCTTAAACTAGGATTGCTTATTTTTGAGTTAGGCCCTCTAGGCTTTTGTTTGTGCTTGTTTTGTGTTTATCCACACTCAAAGAGAGTGTTTAGTGCAGCACCAAACCTCAAAGGGAGCCTGCACTATTGGACTTTGTTTGTGCCAATTGCACCAGCAGTACTAACAATCAGTTAGTACTGCTGATTTTTAAACTTCATTTTAGGATAGATAAAATAGGAATTAGAAGCTTAGATTTAGGATTGTTTTAGTTTTCATATAGCTTAGGATTAGTCACTGCTTATTTTCCATTTCCAACTTCATTTGCTAGCTTAATTTTTGCTTAAAAAAATAGCTTAAACAGCCAAAAATACAAAAACAGTAGGTAATTAACTAGTTTCTTAAAATTTGAATCCTAGCTTAAGGTAGTTGATTTTATTGCTTTAATAGATAGTTAATAAGTTGTTTTTTAAGTTCTCAGAAGCTTATAGTCTAGTTTAGTTTTTTAAGCTTTTTAGCTAATAAGAATTTTGTGCCTTTTTGGTTTATTCCTGAGTTAGCTATCTTGCTTATCAATTTCAGATAGGATTAAGAGTTTTTAAGCCTTTTAGTTTTTAAAAATTAGTTAGTGCACATCATGAGCTTTTCAGATCACTTTTCCTTTTTCATTTTGAACTTATTTTGAGCTTTTTATAGCTTATTTAGTAAAAACCCAAGATAAGCCCTCCTCACTGAGGTCAGCTTATTGATAAGCTTTTTATGAGCTTATCTGTGGGATTCAGCCCATATTGCTTTTATTAAAGTTACTCCCCCCAGCTTATTCTACAACTTTGCTCTTTTGAGTTTTTAATAATAAGCACTTTTTAAAAGTTCACCTTAATTTGGGCTTAATTGGGCTAAATTTGTGATCGGGCTGGGCTTTCAGGGGCTGAGTTTGTAACTTTTAAGTTTTTTAGTTAGTCCCTTCGTTAGTTAGCTAGTTACTCAGTTAGTCCTTTTTCCCTTTGCACCGTTAGTCCTTAGGTTAATTTTTAATTAGTTTAATTAATTTTAATTAGTATTTAGGTTTAGTTTTAATAAGTTTAATTAAAGTTTATTAAAAAGATAAAAATTAGGGCGTTTATTTTTATAAAGTTTCTGCATATTTTCTTTATTTAGTATAATTTTTCTAAAATTTTCTTTTTACTTATTTTACTTAGGAAAAATATAATTTCAATTATTTTCTATTTTTTTATTTTTAGGATTTAATTAGAATTAAATAGTTTTTTTTAATTGATAAAAAATTCAAAAATAATCTAAAAAATATTTTTATTTTTCTTAAAATTTCTTTTATCCTAATTTAGGTGTAGAAAATTAGTTTGCAATCTTAGGGTTTAATTCTAGTCTATTTGATTAATCATCGTGTTTATTTGTTTCCCGTATTTGTTTAATTGTTTAATTGCCTTTAACTGTTCAATTTGAATAGTTGTTTTTTATTTAGTAGATATAGATTATCAAAAATATCTTTGCTTCATTCAAATCAGAATCCAAGCTTAAACGAGGTTTCAATTTCACTAGTCGTTGGGGAAACGACTCGGGTGATCATATTTACCCGGTTAAATATACGTATTATATATTATATTATATATATATATTTTTGAGAGTGAATTTTCCTTAGGGAGTTTTCTTAATTGCTCTTTGAAGTATTTTATTTTATAGTATATTCTATTGTGTATCTAAACTGCTATCACTGGGTAACGTTGTCTCATTTCGCGAACTTCTTTTGCATCATGCTCATTGTGTTTGAGAAATGCATACAATTGATCAAAGTTGACTGTATGCCGATCTTTGCTTGCTTAGCAGCTGTGACAAACCGACTCCACTCTGGTTGAAGATGATTCACGAACTTCGGTTTGACTTGAATCTTCTTCATGGTCATCCCACTGATATTCATGTCATTGATCAATTTAGAATACCTCTAGTAGTATGAGTGAATTGTCTCTCCTGGCTCAGACGTGAACTTGTCAAACTCATCACAAAGCTTTGACTCACGTTCTTGAAGTGTCAGTTCTATGCCTTCCATTAATTCTTTAACCCGATCCCATATTTCTTTTTGATGCGGTAGTCGTAGGACTTCTACATGAAGTTTTACAACTCCCTAGGCAGTGTACCTAACCGTTGTAGTGTAGTACAGGCAAGGCTCGTGGGTTGTTATCGTTTTCTAGGGGAATAGCACTGTGAATGCCGGATCAAATCTTCACTAAGGTCTAAGGGTTGAAGGAAGATTATATTTTGTGTTTTTATATTTTATAAAAGCAAGTAAATTCTAGTTTTAGAGAGGTTTTGGTTTTAAGCAAATTAAAAATAAACTAAACAACAATTATACAATGAAGCGTATTCACCTGGGATGCACTACTCCTTGCTAGCTATCCAATTCTACCTATTGCTTTATCATACTTGAGATGTAATGTGTAAGTATTTCTTAATTCATGAACGGATTACACGAACCCGCCGTTTATGTAATATTCCGTTAGGGCAATGCACAAGCAAGGTAGTATGAAGACTATTACAAGGGCCCTAAGAGTATATTACATGCAATTGAAATATCTTAAGAGGGATCAATCATATAAAGGGTAAGGTAGTATGAAGACTGTTACCCATGGTATCCTTTCTACACCCTCACATTTCCCTAGACATGTCAACAACAATACAGACAAAAGCTGGTTTTCTAGAGCCTAATGCACACATTCATCAACAAGAAGAAATAGGAAACAAGAATTATAAACTATAATCAATTATACTCATTGAATCTGTCACAAACAACAAGATATAATCAATCAATGACAAGGTTCATTCATACCCAAATAAATACTAGATGAATTAGCCAAGCAAGCTCAAACAATAGAAATCATAATCAACAAAAGGAATTGAAGACATGATTTAAGATATAAGTGATAATCAAACCATTACAAGATGTTTATTGATTGAATTAGACTCTCTAAGTTGATAGAAAAACACCTACCCAAACCCTTTAGTCGGCCCTAGGGTTTGGGGCTTGATAAAAACGAAGTTACGCAAACCTTAAACCGACCTTCCTGACGCCGTCGCCAAAATTCGCGACGCCGTCGCAGTGTCATTTTTAGCGTAGTTGTAATTTTTTCTCGCTGCGATCGCGTAGGCTATTGAATCGTCGAAATATGAGTTCGTTTGAAGGAGTTATGACCAAAACAATATATGGTATCTTCTCAATCTCGTGACTGGTATGATCAAATTATATATATCCGGAAAAGTATTTGATGAGAAAATTACCTTTAGGAAAGGATAAAGATCAAATCGTTCCTGAGTCGTTTTCCCAACAAAGTGTGAAGATTGAAAATCTGGTTTCAGTTCGTGATCGCGTGCTTGAATAATTAATATTTTAGATTTTGGAATCTAAATCTAATAACGCAAAGGAAAAGCACATAAAGGCATGCTAAACTAAAAATTAAGGCAACTTAAAATTCTGACGACATTTAAATTAAATTAAAACTAATTAAAAACTAAAATTAACTAATTATTTAACTAAAAATAACAAATTAAAACTCTAAAAACTCGAATTGCAAATTTCTAAACCTAATGCATTAAACTTTTTTTTAAATGACAAAAAATATATTTTTTATGGATTTTTAAACTACTTAAAACTATTTTTTAAACTAAATAATACTAAAAATTAGGGTTAATACACAAAAATGTTACTAAAGTTTGGTCAAATGTTCACCGAAGTTACTATTATTTTTTTGGTTACAAATACGTTACTTAGTAATACGGGTTTTAATCGAATGAGTTTCGTTATGGGAGTGTTCTTTCTGCTTGTGTAGGATTGAGTTTTGTTAATTGTGGGAATGTGGTGTGTTGGAATGCTGTTAAACATAAGGAGGATGATGTGGGTTTGAATATTTTTCGACAAATGTGTAGTGAGAATCCTTTGCCGAATAGGTTTACGTTCCCTAGTGTTTTTGGTGCTTGTGCTAAACGTGAAAAACTCGAGATTAGGAAAGGAGTTCATGGATTAGTGGTCGAATATGGTGAGCAAGAAGATTTAGTTGTAGGGACTACTATAATCGACTTTTATGCTGAATGTGGTGAAGTAGATGAAGCATTGAAGAAGTTTTCACGTATGTTTGTTCGTAATGTGGTCTCTTAGACTGTGATAATCACAGATTTTGTTCAGAAGGGCGAGCATCAATCAGCCCCTGAAATTATTTTAATAAATGATAATTTTGAAGGAAGAAATAAATAAGTAGTATTAAAAAAAATTTGCCACGCCGGCACATAACTGGTAACAAAGGGTCAAAACATACGGGCAACCTATGTAACCGGTAACCAAAACTTGAGTAACCTATTTGTAACAAAAAAAACAATAGTAACTTAGGTGAACATTTGGCCAAACTTTAGTAACTTTTTTGTGTATTAACCCCTAAAAATTAAACTAAAAATACTAAACTTAATCCTAAAAATTTAAGAAAATTTATAAAAATACTAGACGCTAATTTTGAGGTTTTCAAAGAAAAACAAATCAAAAAGCTTTTACTAATAAGCTAGGAAAATTCAAATAAGCTGCATAAGCTAAAACTAAACTTGCATACAAGATATAAATGAAGTACTAGCATAATGAAAAAGACCCAAGGACGCATTAGTAAGACATGTGTGTTGTGTGAGGGAGGTCACAGATTCGAGTCCTATGACCTACCTTTTTGCAAAAATATTTGTTTTATTTTTCTTTTTTAAAAAGCTAAAGAAAAAGCACAAATAAGCAACTTTAACAAATGGACTTTCACTAGAACTTATTATTAAGCTAAGGAAAAACACAAAACAAATGACAGTTTTGGTTTTTAAGGATTTTACACAAAAAGCTAAAACTATTTGGACTATTTGACTCAATAAGCTATAAGAAAAGCAAATAAATTGAAATAGACCTAGATCTAAACCTAATAAGCACTAATGATTAAAATTAACCAAACAAAATAAGATAAAAAGCTACCAAATGCATTAAGACAGTTAGACTCAAAAACAGTTTAAAAGGACTTTCTACAATCTTTTAAGCTAAATTTAAGAACTAATAAGCACTAGGATTGAACTAAAAAGTAAAAACAGTTAAAGACCTAAACTCAATTAACACTAAAAAGCAAGAATTAAGCAAATAAACCAAAGAAATAAGCTAGAAAAGACTAGATGCAGATGACAGTTAATTCATACTTGTTTATGGCCTTTTAAAGATAAATGACTACTTTAAGCTTTAAGATTAAGACTTAAAAACACTTATTGACCACTGAAAACTTGAAACAGATTAACCTTACACTACAATAAGTTAATGAAATAAAAAATTACCCCAAGCTAAGCTACATCTAACCACAATTTGACTTGCAATTCCTGACTATAAAAACTAAACTTGACACTAATATACTTGACTGAATTTTGATCAAAAGTTCTTAAAAGGAGATTACAGGTTTAATGACTTAAAATAGATGCACATTGAGGTAAATGGAGCTCATGTTGATCACTAAAACCATAACTCAAATAGTGTTTTAAGAAACTTTATCAATTAGACAGATTTAAACACTTATTAAGTGGCAGACTTGAGATTTGATAAAACTGTATAGGACACTTAACTAAACCTATCCTAAGCTTATTAAAACTATCATATAAACTAAATTAGATCTTATGAAAACTTAATTGGGCACCAAAAACCTTCTACACACTATTTTACCATTTTTAAATTCTTATCCCAAACACCCCTTTAGGTTTTCCAGCTCAAAGCCTTTAAGTCCTCCAATACCGAAGTATCAGATTTCCGTATGCTTGCTGTTCTCTAAACCAGATGTCCGTAATGGAATGGTAAAGAGTGAGTCAGTACAGTTACTATCTGCTGACTATACGTTTAATTCCTTATTTCCAGGTTTTACTTATTAATACATTTATAGACGTAGAGACCTGTTGGCCAAAAACATGATTTGAAGACATTAGATGGGCTTGTGAAATGTATTTAGGACACAACGAAACTTTAAATCAGAAATGCGTCTGATGATGTTTTGAAAGATATCTCGGAAAAGATTTGAAGTGCCTAATGGCTCTCATCAAACTATACAAGTATTAGTTTAAGACGAGTCTTTCTCACTAGTGGTTACTGTTTGATGACAAGTATATAGTATTCTCGAATACCCTTGGTGAGTCAACATATCATACTTCGCATTCGTTAAGATACTTTTCCAAATCATGAACATAAGATTCTTTATGATTTATCAAGATTCTACTTGTGTATAACACAAAAGCTTGGTTATCTTGACATTGTTGATGTATATTGACATTTTACCCCCCCCCCTGATACTGTTGCATCGACTAATTGAAAGTTGTTTTGCACATGCCAAGGAATTGGGGACTTATGCATTTTGAATCAATTCGAATATTAGTTTCCGGTTTTACATTTAAGTCACATTTTCTCCCCCGATCAAAAGTATGCAACTTTTGTATGGTTTTGATCTATAATGGACTTAAAATGTATTGAGCTCCCCCTCAAACATTGAGGTGAGCTAAATGAGCACAAATATCAAGTGAATATTAAAACTAGATCTGAAACATACCGAGATAGGAGTGATAAATCAAACCATTTTCTTGAAGACGTAGCGTGTGGCTCATTTCAATCTTTCTGTAATAGAATCAGCAACAGTGCGTCCAACAAACCTGCAAAACTGTTAGTATACCTGATTCTCCCCCTCAACAATGACCGGGGCTATAATGAAATAAAGTTTTGGTCAATGTCTGAATGGTGACTCCGAACATGTTTGATAAAACAAATTGTTTATTAGAAAATTGTTCGGGTCTTAGACAACTTCTTGTCTGTGGAAGAAATAATGCACTGAAACGTACATTAAATCTCTGGGTTAAGACCGGGTTACAGTCTGAAATAACTGCAAGCCATCTAGACTAAAAATTTAAGAGAGATTTTTTTTTAAATAAAGTATATACTAATATACAAAGGAGCAATGCTTTTTTAGATCAAAAAATTACCAGATATCCTTTGGAACCAAGCCTTTCGATCATCTAGTTTGCAAAAGCAGGGAACTAGAGATCATCAGAACTTTTGGAACTAGAACTATCGCTCGTTCCTGGGTAAGTTCTAAAGGTCTCAAACAATGGTTCCATATCACAATAGTTAAGGACAGTATCTTACAACGCGAAATGTCATTCCAGTGGGTTTCAATTGAGGCTTTAACATACCAACACCTTTCCAGTTGGTCTCCAAGTTGTCTTAGTAGTGTTACCATTCATGTTTCTGGCTGCTTTACCAAACCTTCTTTGTATGGTTCACACGATGTTTCGGCCTGGGGGGTTTTGGTATTCACAGACCTTCAAAGAACGAAATCACAAACTGATTATGATCGACAAAATTCAACTTCCTATTGTGATCTGCTGCTCTCCTCGCGTTCACACTTTTACTGGGCAAGATACGATGGTTCCGAGTGTGGCTCTTTGGCATAGGTTTGCGAGATTCAGTGGCAGGTTTAGTTCTTGTAGACAGATTTACAGAAACATTAGGCTTCTTGTTTTGTTGCACTGGTGGTTTCTGTGTGGGTCTATTTGAAGTCCTGGGGGGTTCTTGAAAAGTAACTTGCTTTTTCTTAGGCAACGGGGTTGGTTTTACCCAGTTGGCTCTTTTTGGAGGTGGAACGTACTTTGAACTGTTGGTATACATCCCTGAAGCAAGTACTTTGGGTTTCTCAGAGGCTGTAGATCCACTACTCTTTTTGCCACTCGGCTCAGTTTTTAGTTTGGCATTCTCAGCAGTTAAGGCATTAAGCTTTTCAGTGTACGCAGTACGTGAGTGAGTATTTGCCTTTGATAGTTCATCATACCGTCTTTTCAGACTTACGTTTTCTACCTTAAGGCCATCTAGCTGAATCCTAAGGGAGGTAATCATATCTTGCAACTGAATTCTGTCAGTGTCTAAGGCCTGTTGGTCACAACTACCTTCAGTGGAACCTACATTCAACACCTTCATGATGTTGATCTGAGCATCTAAATTCCTGATCGTGGCATCTTTCCCTTGAAAGGCTGATCTTCTTAACTTTTTATTTAAAATGGCATTTGAATGCACTTGACGTGTCATGCACTGTTTATAATTCTGATTTTTATGTTGTAAGCGAACATAATTCAGTTTCGAGAAAGCAAAACGTTTTTTCAGATTCAATAATTAGCCGTTCTGTTTTGTAATCTCAGCTTCATGTTCAAGAAAACTTTATTGGTGTTCCCTATCACAATTTCTAATCTTAAGATTACACAAGTAACAATTTAGAACTAGGGGTAACATAGCAACATCAGAATAAAGCACAACTAGAGCAAATTTCTCTTTCTAAAATTCAGCAATTTATGCTGTCATTTTTTGATTAAAAGATGTTTCTTCTCTTTTATAGGTGTTTATATTTCAAGCACGCAACGTTCATATTCATCTCTAATGATAGTGAATATCCTTAAATATCTTGCTACTTCCTTGATCAATTGTGTCCATCAGCAGTTTGTACGGGTTTCTTGAAATAATCAAGAAAAGGTTACAAACTTGTTGCAAAGCAAAAACTCTTTCGCGTATTCATAACACGGAGGTGGACACATATAGAGGTTTGACTGCTTGGTTCTTTCTTTTATTGATCCCAATCAAATTGGGAAAAAACAAGCCTTTTAATATTGTGAAGGGTAGCTAGAATCTTGACTAGGAGGCGGAACTTTTAGGCCACATAAGGAGTAACAGGTGTCGATGGCTGGTACTAGTTGACTAGCAAGTTCGTTGGCAGGATGCCATAACCTGTTTTCTCGGACAGTTCCTTCTGAAGGAACAAAAATCATGGCATTGAGCTTCCTCAATAGAAAGCCTCTGCGGTTCTAACATGCCCTGGTTTTCCTTTCATTTTAGCCATACTGACTTCAGCACTGGCTAATGTTTCATCAGTATCCCACATATTACTAACATTAATAACGGGAGCCTTTTTCCATAGCGTGGTTATGCGACCTAGAAATATCCTTGTTGCAAGTCCTGTGATGCATTTTTTGGTTTCTTTTGAAAGCATTGGAATAGTATGAGTTGGAAGTTTGAAACTTTTGTAAGATGATCAGTTGCAACCTTGTTTTCACTTTTTTAAACATACTAATTTCATCGAAGGTATTTATCTCTCAAGTTTCTTTTTTTGTCAGTTAAACACCTTTTGGATTTCAGATTTCAAAATTTCAATTGAAATCTTTACTTTGTAGGTGTGTTTTTAGCATCACTCTTCCTCTTGCTCAAGTTCAGCGTTTTTACGTTACGCATGAGTCACTAGGTTTGTTCCTGTCTAACTTGGCGTTTCTAGGTCAAGTTTATCCTGTTGGGTATCCGAGTCGAACAATTTGCTAGGCTTTCATTGTTACAGTCAAGCTCTTAAGGAGTCATTAACCAGGCTTTGTTCCTGATTAACCTTAAGGTGTCCGTCTAATTGGGTTCTTAAGTCATCTAAGATGGTAATCATGGATATCTCACCGGGTGGCGCAGAAGATACCTCAGTTAGAGCATCTTGAACTTCGTTGTCAAGTTGGTACTAATATTACGGAATCGTATTGTCATCAATAATCCGACTCAAAATCGGAAGTCTAGGTGTTCTTCCTGGTACATTATGTTGTCATCAGATGATTCACATTAATTAAAAATTTTGATTTTGATAGTGTGTCCAATTGCTAGACTGGTGGTTGCACAATTGGTTCCACTTGTGTGATGACTAAGTTAGCTATGAATAGCTGCTGACTGCATTAGGGGCCGTCATCCACGTCTGATCATAATGCATCTCATGGTTTGACTCGAAGATGTTTGTAGTAGCCATTGCCAGAGGTTGATCATAAGGAGTAATACATTCCACATTGGCGAGGAATGCTTCAGCTTTAGCATCAAGAGTAACTCCCTTTTCCTTTGCTTCCATGAGCAGCATCTTATCTTTAAAGTACTGAGAATCCTTCGCTCTATTTGGTTCTTTGCACTGCCTTGCTACATGCCCTTCCCCTCGGCAGTTATAACATATCACATTCTTCATGTCAGCAGTAGTCGCATTACCATAACTTTGATTGCCTCTCGATCCTGTGTTTCCAACATTCCCTAGAGCTCTTCTCTGAACGGTTTCAGTAACAATTTGGCCGTCATGCAGTAGCATGTGTCCCTCGGGGTTGGAGGATGACCTAAGCTGGTTATTGGTAGGAGGAAACTGCTTCTGGAAACCACTTAAAGATTTGCTATCTGTGTCCATAGTTGGCCATATTGCGTCATTTGGAGACAAAAAACAACTAGGTTGTGGTTGTGAGGTAGTGAGTGGTGGATGAGATGTGGTTGGGTGTTGCTTTGAGCCATATAAGTCCAATGATCAATGTACTGAGACTTGCTCTTGTTTCTGAGAGTCTTTGTGGCATTTAAGGCTCATAAGCTTTCAAGTGGGTATAAATGTGAACTTTAGTTCGTTGTTGAAATATCCATTGGTTCTGCTTCAAATTTCAATAGTCACATATTTACCCCAGTAAGACGGAAGGTTGTGACAATCTTGAGTGTTCAGCTGATGAGTGGAATTGCAAGCTGTGTATGCTTCATATCATTACCAGCTTGTGGAAACGTACAAAATAGTCCATGAAATTGGTTCGTTTCATATGGCACGAAATCGTTCAAAATCATCAATGATCTTTCCTCCCTTTGCTGTTAAAGTCCGCCTGTTCCTTGCATAAGCATCTCCACATTATCCCAAATCTCTTTAGCAGTGTTTGTCTGATCAGGATGTTGAAATAGGACGTTGGGGAGACCTTTGACTTAGAATGATTCAGCCTATGTATCAGCATTCTCAGGTTTTTGTTTCTTCAGGTGTTAACTCTGAATCAAGTTTCTTCTTGGCATGTTCATCCTGTCTGACCTCAGTTGGAGCATCCTGTAACATAGGTGTGGTGAAGGTCCATGTTTAATGGGTTCCAGATTACGTTTGCCAAGAGGTTTTCCCTGTATGTACCTATGGAATACGAAAATTTTCAAGAATCGTAGTCACTCTCAACCAACATAGGTGGACGAGTATCGGTACCTGCTGCATTTGTTTCTTCATTGGATGCCATTTTAATTTAAGTATGAATGAACGGATCGCAAGTGATTGTTGATTTGTTTGATTTGTGTTTATGTTTTTGTTGTTGTTTGATTATTTGGTTCGGTGACAATAAAACTCTTAACTAGTTCGGTTTGTGAAGTGATTAACTAGTTCGGTTCATATAAGGTTGTAGTGGTTCGGTCCTTGAGGTGTGGTCAAGTTCGGTCTTCAAGGGTTCACTAGTTCGATTCAAGAGGGATTGCTTGTTTGGTTGTCTTGTTTGGTTGACCAAGGTTAAAAACTTGTTCGGTTCCTGTAGCTGACGAGCTCATTCTGTTCAAGAGAGTCCACTCGATCGGTTGTTTGATGGAAGTCCTTGTTCGATTGTCCTTGAGTGTTTTGCTCGTATCGGTTGTGCAAGTAAAACACCTCGTTCGGTTCCCAATGGTTCTCACTCGTTCGGTCCTTGAGATATCGAGCTCGTTCGGTCCACACTAGATTTAACTAGTTCGGTTCCAAAAGACTTTGCTCGTTCGGTCCTCAAAGGTTTTTGCTAGTTCGGTCCTTGAAGTATAAACTGGTTCGGTCCAAACTTGAAAGTTCACTAGTTCGGTTCACCAAGGGATTTGCTTGTCGTTCCTCATTGTTTTCCTCGGATCGGTCCAACCTTGATATCCACTGGTTCGGTTCTTAAGATTAAACTCGTCGGTCTTGTGAGTTTTATCTTGTTCGGCTCACTCTTGTTTTTGGGCAGTTTTTAGAAAAACGAATCCAAACACCCTTTTTCTTGCAAAATCGCCACAAATAACCTTTAATTCTTCAAGAATTCGCTGCAAGAAATTATTATTAGCATGAACAAGCAATAAGAACTCGATCCACGGCCACGAAAGTAGATCAAAAACTCTTGTTTCCTCTCTTTTTTTTTCGAACCACAAGAGACTAAAAAAATAATCACTAGATCACGCCTCTTTTTTTTAATACTTTCGAACCAAAAAAAATCACCAAATCTTGATTGCTAACGAGATGGTTTGATTGATATTAGATTAAACATAAACCATCTATGAATCAAGAATCAAAACAAACAATAAAAATTTTGAATCCCCTTTTTTTCGAAATCAAGAAAAGAAAAAAAATAAAAAACAAACCAAATCAATTCATCAATCTTGTAGGCTCTTGATACCAATTGTAGGTTCCATGATCATTCATACAAACCTTAACAATGATGTGTAGAATCAAGATGCAGGAAAATAAAGACTTTATTGATGATTGAAAGAAAAAACCTTTTTGGTGGCTAGAAACCCTAACAATAATATAATGACTAGCTATAATGTCTAACCTAATAATGATAAGAACAAAGTGTATTTATACACTAATGGGGTTTAGCCTATGGGCCTTTCTTTTGGGCTTTTGCAGGCTTTTTGCATAACAACCCATTTACATCATTAAACATTAATTAATTAACTAACTAACGAGCTATGAAACGCTGGTTTTCTTCAAGACCGAGCTTCTCTTGTTAGACTGTGAAATTATGTTTCTAACATTTTTTTTGCTTTCTCAAAAAGCTACAGAACAAGACAAATAAGCAACTTTAACATATGGACTTTCACTAGCAACTTATTATTAAGTAAGGAAAAGCACAAAACAATTGGACAGTTTTGGTTTTTAAGGATTTTACACAAAAAGCTAAAACTATTTGGACTATTTGACTCAATAAGCTATAAGAAAAGCAAATAAATTGAAATAGACCTGACACTAAACCTATAAGTACTAATGGATTAAATTAACCAACAAAAATATAAGATAAAAGCTACCAAATGCATTAAGACAGTTGGTCTCAAAAACAGTTTAAAAGGACTTTTTACAATCTTTTAAGCTAAATTTAAGAACTAATAAGCACTCGGGATTGACATAAAAATGTAAAAAACAGTTAAAGTCCTAAACTCAATTAATACTAAAAAGCAAGAATTTAGCAAAATAAGCCAAAGAAATAAGTAGAAAAAGAATAGATGCATATGACAGTTAACTCATACTTGTTTATGGCTTTTTAAAGATAAATGACTACATTAAGCTTTAAGATTAAGACCCAAAAACACTTATTGACCACTGAAAACTTGAAACAAATTAACCTTACACTACAATAAGCTAAATGAAATCAAAAATTACCCCAAGCTAAGCTACATTCTAACCACAATTTGACTTGCAATTCCTGACTTTTAAAAACTAAACTTGACACTAACTATACTTGACTGAATTTTGATCAAAAGTTCTCAAAAGGAGATTCCAGGTTTAATGACTTAAAATAGATGCACATTGAGGTAAATGGAGCTCATATTGATCACTAAAACCATAACTCAAATGTGTTTAAGATACTTCATCTCACTTTGGCAGAGTTTTAACACGTATTTAACTAGCAAATTGGGATTTGATAAAAACAGTATAGGACACTTAACTAACCTTATTAAGCTTATTAAAACTATCATTTCAACAAGATTAGAGCTTATGAAACTTAATTGGGCACAATACCTTATTATTTCTACACACTATTTTACCATTTTTAAATTCTTATCCCAAACACCCCTTTAAGATTTGAAATTTCAATTTTAAGCTGAACCAGACCTGAATAAGCTACAAAGTACTCAAACAGATTAAGTACTAACTATATTAATGACTAATAAGAAATCACTAAGGAAAAATAAGTACTCAACATTAAGCTACACTAATAAGCAGATTTGACTATTTTAGGACATATTTAATGAAAACTCAAAGTAAACTAATCTAAGCAATAAACTAGACACATTAAACTATATTAAGACTAAATAAGCACAAATTAACTATAATAAGCACACAATAAGCAGTTTAATAAGCTGAGTAAGAAATTAAGCTAAAATAGAAATGAGAACATACCTAGTCCTTTGCTCTAAACATGGACATACAAATGCTCTTTAAAGCTTATCTACAATGCTAGCTTAAAGAATAAGCTCTGAATAAGCCCTATAAGCTCTTCCATTTCTAGCTTATTCATGTCATTGATCAATTTAGAATACCTCTAGTAGTATGAGTGAATTGTCTCTCCTGGCTCAGACGTGAACTTGTCACTGAATAAGTATTAGCTTGTTAAGTAAATAAGAGCTTATTGAGCTTATTAGGTGGTTTCCAAACACATGTTAAACGAAATTGTATAAAATGAATTTAACACAAAATTTAAGTGCAAACGGAAATTTTATTAATGATAAAAGAGATTACAAACTTTTAAAAGGAACTTACAAAAGAAAATACAATAAGCTAAACTTTAAGCTAATTTCTACTAAAAGCTACTAAAAACTACACACCCCTAACTGTGTGAATACATCATCTATTTATAGTGAGGAGGGGAAGATTCTAGGCCTTTAGGAGTGTTCGCAATCATTAATTCTAGCCCTTGATTTGCAACAAGCCTTCAATCTATCTTTTTAGCCCTTGGATTACTCTCCACGTCTTATCAACCAATAAGATTACTGGGGATTGCCAGCGTGTCAAGGGAATGATGTCAGAGCTTGCCAACATGGACTTCTAGAATCGATGGGAGCGAGTGGTGAATTGATTTTACCCTGTTCTTGCTGTGGTGAAGGAAGGAAGTGATGAGTAAACAGTAAAAAGGCGCGGGGTTTATTACTTTGACTTGGGTCAGAGTGTATGGGATTGGGCTTATACTTGGGCCTGTTGAAATGGATTTAGGATTTATTCTTGGACAGGATTTGTAAGGGATTTTTAGGACTTTTTTGATTTAGGCTTAAGGATTCATACTATTTAGGTGTTAAGGGCTGACCCAACCCATGAAACGGGAACGGGTTGGCCCATTAAAAATGAGATGTTAGTTATAACCTCCACCCTTTAAACGATTCAAAAGCATATTACATGGGAAAATCTCTTTTTCTTAATTTTAAATATGCTTATGAAAATGAGATGTTAGTTATAACCTCCACCACAACTTAAGAAAAAGAGATTTTCCCTATATTTATTCAAACATATACATTACACTTAACATTAATATTATACTTATAACCTCCACCCTTTAAACGATTTGTCACATCGGGCGCGAACCGACCATGATCCAGTTGTCTTATTTCGGCTTCGGACCTTGCCTTATATGAAGACTGTCACATCGGTATGCGAGCTAACATGATTTAGTAAAACTGACAAGGTATTGTTATTATTATTTATTATTATTATTTATTTTTTTACACTTTACATTACCACGATATATAAGAAAAAATTTTTTTTAGAAAATTTAAGTATAAATTTGAACTAAGACTAAAAAGTCTAAAAATGTTGATTTTAAAAGGACTTTTAAGGGTGATAAAACCACTAATTTGTCTAATTTCTGAAAAGAGCACGTATTATTAGTCTGGTTTAGAGCTCGGTGAGGAAAAGCCATAAATTACACTTATGAGCTCTTAAGATTTCCAACTTATCCTTGCTTAGCATCCAACTTATATTTAACTCTATCATTTTTCGTTCTTCGCAAATTTAAAATCTTTAATAAAAAGATCCGCGAATGCTTAGTCTAATAAAATCAAGCTTTGCATATTTAAAGTCTATTATGGAAACTTGCAAACTCTTGGCTTTTTCAAGCTAGAATTCGCGTTTTAAAGCTTCTTGTATAAAAATAACTAAGCAAAAGTTTAAATTTATATAGGTTAATGGGCAAGCTAGAGCGCAACATGCTCGATCAAGTCAAAAGTTATTCTTATTCTCACCAACGGAAAGTCAAACATTTGTTTCAAAACACTTATTTTATTTTTTAATTTTTTTTTAATTTAGGCATAAAAATCACATATTTTTGGTATTTTGGTCGCAAAGCGGGTACTAAAGACAAAGCAAATGCATGTAAGATCAAATCAATAGATACCCCCTCCCCCATACTAGAACTACACAATGTCCTCAATGTGAGATTGCCACCCCCATACTAAATTCAATGCATAATTCTAATATAAAGGGATCTCTACGCAAATCTAAAGACGTTTATTAATTATGCTAATAGATAAACGTTAGTCAATAAGATCTAGGATATCGGATTTCAATATAAGGCAATGCTAAGATTGAAGCTCAGGGGACCATAAACAAAACCACGAGCACTAAAGGTCTTTATAAGTCCGGGGCCGTCCCCGCCCCCCCCCCCCTACCCCCCCCTCCCCCAAAAAAAAAAAAAAATAAAAAAAAAAAAAAAAAAGAAATTAAAAAAAATCTGAAACATAAAACACAAGCCACGAAACACAAGAAAGGAAGAGGCGAGCCTCCTCACGTCACACTTATTAGAAAATAGAAAAAGAAGATAGAAACACAGGTTGCCTCCCGAGAAGCATTTGTTTTTGTGTGAGTCTCTAGCTTGACTCTCCCCGAATTTCATTATCCTAAGGAGATGAAAACTGACCGAAGATTCAATCTTCAAAGAAATTTCACTCAAAATATGACATTTATCGATCATGAATTTATTAATCAGAAGATGTAAAGATTTTCTTGTGAAAGAGAAAAATCCATCTATAATGAGAATTCCGGGATCGAAAACCTTGTCTTCATTTCCGAAGGGAAATGAAAGAAAAGTTTCGATCTTAGAAGGATCAGTCAGGAGAAGAGACTCACTGACGAATGACATAGTAGAAAAATCGTCCAGTGGAAGAATATGAAATCTCTTATATTGGACTCTTTTGATAATGAATATTCTGGGATCAAAAACTTTGTCTTTATTTCCGGAAGGAAATAAGACTAAAAGGTCAATCTCAGAAAATTCCTTAGAAAGAGAAGAGTCACAATCGGATAATAGGAGAGAAGGATCATTAAGCTCATTAATTGTTAAACCCTTGAAATCAAATACATTTTCCTCCAAAACTCTAGTAAACTCTCCTAGAACAATTTCAAGATCAAAGTAAAAATGGTCATACTCTGGTGGAGATATGATATGAGCGAGTTCATCGGCGAACTCCTCTTGATGAGAAACACTCCTATCGGCAGGAGGAAACGGATCAATCGAAAGATCAAAGATAAACGAATCATATTCAGGAAGAGAAAAATCAGAATAAGTAGTGGCACTGCCACTACTCTTCTCTTCAATATGATCATCATCAAAATAGAATGCTTCGTAGTCCGGAAGAGAATGATCAGAACGAGAAGTGGGACTGCCACTACTCTTCTCTTTAATATCAAAGCAAAATGTTTCATAATCAGGTGAAGAATCATTAAAATGAGAAAGAAAGATGCCGGTCTCCTCCACGAGAGAGTCACTATCCTCGTAGGGAATAGGAAGTGGAGAGAGAGACTCGTTTACAGAACATCAGATGGAGTTGGATTGCCTACTCGAGGATAATTTGATTTCTTAAATTTTAACACTTCGGAGAAAAGATCCTCGCATGTGATGTTAATAAAATTAATCATGTTAATCGACTCATTTACATGCTTTTGAGGATGTTTTGCGAGTGTTTATCACAAGAAAGAATAATTTTCATCTCCGTCTCAGAGAAAAATTTCTCTCCGTACATCATTAATGCTTGTGCCGTCCTCAAGAAAGGCCTCCCGAGAATGAGGGGAACCCGAGGATCGACATTATAATCAACGACTACAAAGTCGGTCGGAAAATGAAACTTTCCTACTTTCACAAAGATATCTTCGGCAACACCAACCGGATAAGCAACCGATCGGTTTGCGAGCTCGAGATTCATGCGAGTCGGAGTAAGTTCCGGGAGTGAAAGCTTCTTCCATACGGAAAGAGGCATTAAGTTGATGCTAGCGCCAAGATCGGCCAAGGCTAAGCACTCAACTAGCACCGGAAAATCACAAGGAATAAGAAACTTGTCGGGGTCTCTAAGTTTTCCTGGCAACTTTTTAAGGAGCACCGCCGAACAATTCTCATTTAATGGAGTATTTTCCAATTCGAAAAAAAATTCTTATTACTAGGAGACTCTTAAACGTAGAAGCAAACTTAGGTATGTGAAGAAGAGCATCCGCAAAGCAAATGTCAAAATGTAATTTTTGAAAAATTTCAAGGAACTTCAACATTTGATTATTATTTTTCTCTCAAAGATTTTGGTCGTTAAGCCTTAAAGGATAAGGTATTGAAGGTTTAGGATTAAGCTTCGGAGCAACATCGGGCTCTAGAATAAGAACTTGGACAACCGGAGGTTGGACGTGTGCGGTAGTTTGTACCTTGTCCTTTGTCGCCTCTGGGTCACATTCCACTACCTTCGAAAGAGGAGAAGAAGTAGGTGGAATCGTAGGTCCATCATAAGAAACACCACTTCGGGTAGTGATAGCTTTCAAGTCACCTCTCGGGTTAGCAATGGTATTACTAGGAAGTAATCCTGAACCCAAAGGACTTTGCCTCTGTATCGTAAGATTAGTTAACATGTTCATTATCTGATTGTTTTTATTTTCTAGCTTATTGGTTTTTGTCTCAATAGAGAAAAATTGATTTGTAAAAGAAGATTTGAATTCATTTCGCAATTTCGACTTTATATTACTCATTTGAGTTTGCATGGCTCTCAATGTAGCTTCATTACTTTTCATGTAGTTCGATAACTCATTCGAAGGTCCAACTTAAGCTTGATAATTCGGGGCTTGATAATTCGGAGCTTGATAATTATTGTTTCCTTGATTTTGATTGTACCGATTCTGGTTGTAGTTTTGACTGTTCTGCACATTTGGAGGAGGAAAACCGGGTGGTCTCATTTGGTTGCTAGCATGATAATTCGGGTCTCCTTGAGGACGATATCTGTTACCTCCTTGATTGTAGGTCCCAACGGCTGCATAAGCATCAAAAGTGTTGCCATCGGCGGCAAGACACTCATAATAGGGATGAGGTCCACCACAAGTCACACAAGTCTCTTCCATGGCTTTTACGGTAGCTTGTTGAGTAGCCTTGTTCATAAGTACTAATTCCTTAACGATCTCGGTGAGAGCGATAACATCCGGAGAAGGAGATGGAAAAGAAGTAGTAGTACTCACTTTTGAAACAATCGGTTTGTTTTGTGAAATACGTACTTTCGACTTATTCTCAATGATCCTCAAAGCATCTGGAGGAGTATGGTTCAAAATATTGCCACCGGCGGCTGCATTTAGAGAATCTTGATCGGATTGCGTCAACGCATTGTAAAATGTGTCGATTTGATGCAATTCTGAAAAACCGTGGTGTGGGCATTTACGAAGAAGATCTTTAAATCGATCCTATGCCTCACTAAGCGTTTCATCAAATCTCTGCTTGAAATTCGTGATCTCATTTTTGAGATTCGTAGTCTTCGATGGAAGAAACAAATAATTCACAAACTTAGAAATGAGATCTTCCCATGTATGGATAGAACGAGGGGGTTCTTTTTCAAGCCAAACCTGAGATGCCCCCTCAAGAGAAAATGGGAAAAGCATCAACTTGATAGCTTAATGTGGAACATTCTTATACTTAAGCATAGAAGTGATCTTGTTAAACCAACGAATATGAGAATGGGGATTGTCCCTTTCGAAACCATGAAATTGACTCGAAGTTACTAGTGAAAGTAACTCGACTTTTAACTCAAAGTTCTCGGCAAGTATTGGGGGAATAACAATAGCATCTCCGTAACCCTCGGTGGGTGCTTGGAGTAACTCCGACATAGTACGCGTATCCTCCATAGTAGCAACGGGAGTCTCTACAATAGTTCGAAGATCGGGTTCGACTATTTGCTTGGAATGTCTACGATTACGTCGCTTCGGAATCGTGGAAGATTCAACAATTAAATTCGATGACGACCGGGTGCGCATGCACTAAAAAATAAAATAAGTAAAATATTTTTTTAACCGATAGTCAAAAGTGCATGGTAGCTCTCTAGTAAACGCACAAAAAAGCGGAGGAGCGGGTAAGCGCGAAGCATTTTAAAAACCTTCTCCTTTCTGGTCGAAGTTTGTAGGATCAACCCTCCTTATACCTCTCTTATGGTTTGTTAATCTAAAGATGAGCCGATTTAACAATTGACAAAACGGTTTCTTTTTTTTTTGTTTTTTTAATTTTTTTTGGTATTTTAAATACTTTAGGAAAAGTATTTGTGGGTTTTTAATTTTTATATTTTTATAATAGAAAATAAATCTAAAACAAATTGAGAAAAATAAAATATTTTTGTATTTTATAGTTTTTTATAAAAGAAAACGAAAAATAATATAGAATTTTAAAATATATATTCACAAACAACGATAACTTCACGGGGAAGGGTCTTCAAGGCACTAATCTTCAAACCTCAACGCGATAATCGTAACACACCTCCCCGGCAGCGGCGCTAAAAATTTGATATGATCAAATTATATATATCCGGAAAAGTATTTGATGAGAAAATTACCCTTAGGAAAGGATAAAAATCAAATCGTTCCCGAGTCGTTTTCCCAACGAAGTGTGAAGATTAAAAATCTAGTTTCGGTTCGTGATCGCGTGCTTGAATAATCAATATTTTGGATTTTGGAATCTAAATCTAATAACGCAAACGCAAAGCACATAAAGTCACGCTAAACTAAAAATTAAGGCAACTTAAAATTCTAACGACATTTAAATCAAATTAAAACTAATTAAAAACTAAAATTAACTAATTATTTAACTAAAAATAACAAATTAAAACTCTAAAAACTCGAATTGGAAATTTCTAAACCTAAATGCATTAAACTATTTTTTAAATGACAGAAAATATTTTTTTGGATTTTTAAACTACTTAAAACTATTTTTTAAACTAAATAATAATAAAAATTAAACTAAAAATACTAAACTTAATCCTAAAAATTTAAGAAAATTTATAAAAATACTAGACACTAATTCGGAGATTTTCAAAAAAACGAATCAAAAAGGTTTTACCAATAAGCTTGGAAAATTCAAATAAGCTGCATAAGCTAAAACTGAACTTGCATACAAGATATAAATGAAGTACTAGCATAATGAAAAGACCCAAGGGCGAATTGGTAAGACGTGTGTGTTGTGTGAGGGAGGTCACAGGTTCGAGTCCTGTGACCTACCTTTTTGCAAAAAAAATTATTTTATTTTTCTTTTTGAAAAAGCTAAAGAACAAGCACAAATAAGCAACTTTAACATATGGACTTTTACTAGAACTTATTATTAAGCTAAGGAAAAGCACAAAACAAATGACAGTTTTGGTTTTTAAGGTTTTTACACAAAAAGCTAAAACTGTTTGGACTATTTGACTCAATAAGCTATAAGAAAAGAAAATAAGCTAAAACAGACCTAAACCTAAACCTAATAAGAACTAAAAATTAAAATTAAGCAAACAAAATAAGATAAAAAGATACGAAATGAATTAAGATAGTTAGACTCAAAAACAGTTTAAAAGGACTTCTTACAATCTTTTAAGCTAAATTTAAGAACTAATAAGCACTAGGATTGAACTAAAAAGTAAAAACAGTTAAAGAACTAAACTCAATTAACACTAAAAAGAAAGAATTAAGCAAATAAGCCAAAGAAATAAGCTTGAAGATACTAGATGCAGATGACAGTTAACTCATACTTGTTTATGGCTTCTTAAAGATAAATGACTACTTTAAGCTTTAAGATTAAGACTCAAAAACACTTATTGACCACTGACAACTTGAAACAGATTAACCTTACACTACAATAAGCTAAATGAAATCAAAAATTACCCCAAGCTAAGCTACATTCTAACCACAATTTGACTTGCAATTCCTAACTTTTAAAAACTAAACTTGACACTAACTATACTTGACTGAATTTTGATCAAAAGTTCTCAAAAGGATATTCCAGGTTTAATCACTTAAAATAGATGCACATTGAGGTAAATGGAGCTCATATTGATCACTAAAACCATAACTCAAATAGTGTTTTAAGAAACTTCCTCAATTAGGTAGATTTAAACACTTATTAATTGGCAGACTTGAAATTTGACAAAACAGACTAGGACACTTAACTAAACCTATCCTAAGCTTATTAAAACTATCATATAAACTAAATTAGAGCTTATGAAAACTTAATTGGGCACCAAAAACCTTCTACACACTATTTTACCATTTTTAAATTCTTATCCCAAACACTCCTTTAAGATTTGAAATTTCAATTTTAAGTTGAACCAGACCTGAATAAGCTACAAAGTACTCAAACAAATTAAGTACTAACTATATTAAGGACTAATAAGCAATCACTAAGGAAAAAATAAGTACTCAACATTAAGCTACACTAATAAGCAATCACTAAGGAAAAAATGAAAACTCAAAGTAAACTAATCTTAGCTATAAACTAGACACATTAAACTATACTAAGACGAAATAAGCACAAATTAACTATAATAAGCACACAATAAGCAGTTTAATAAGCTGAGTAAGAAATTAAGCAAAAATAGAAATAGGAACATACCTAGTCCTTTGCTCTAAACAAGGACATACAAATGCTCTTTAGAGCTTATCTACAATGCTATCTTAAAGAATAAGATATGAATAAGCCCTATAAGCCCTTCCATTTCTAGTTTATCTTCCAAGTGGCTTATTTAGTTATTTTGAGTGGATTTGAGTAAACTGCTTATTTAGTTAAGCTATAAGCTAGCTTAGCGGTATACGTGTTAGCTTGTTAAGTAAATAAGAGCTTATTGAGCTTATTAGGTGGTTTCCAAACACATGTTAAACGAAATTGTATAAAATGAATTTAACACAAAATTTAAGTGCAAACAGAAATTTTATTAATGATAAAAGAGATTACAAACTTTTAAAAGGAACTTACAAAAGAAAACACAATAAGCAAAACTTTAGGCTAATTTCTACTAAAAGCTACTAAAAACTACACACCCCTAACTGTGTGAATACATCATCTATTTTTAATGAGGAGGGGAAGATGTCAGATCTTTCCAACATGGACTTCTAGACGGGATGGGAGCGAGTGGTGAATTGATTTTACCCTGTTTTTCGCTGTGGTGAAAGATGAAAGTGATGGGTGAACAGTAAAAAGGCGCGGGGTTTATTACTTTGAATTGGGTCAGAGTGTATGGGATTGGGATTATACTTGGGCCTGTGGAAATGGATTTAGGATTTATTCTTGGACAGGATTTGGATAAGGGATTTTTGGACTTTTTGATTTAGGCTTAAGGATTCATATTATTTAGGTGTTAATGGGCTGACCCGACCCATGAAACAGGTACGGGTTGGCCCATTAAAAATGAAATATGCTATTGGGTTTGATTCCTATGCTCTTCTAATCCCGTGCTAGGTTTTGTCCTTTTTGCCTTTGTTTTTTTGTCCTTTTATGAATATTTGTTACCTGCAAGACACAATTCATAATACAATGTATTTTTCATGTATTTTTGGTCATTTAAGCTCAGTATTAAGAAATAAATGATATGTGTTTAAGCACATATCAGTGACATAAAATCTCTAGGGTTTCTTTAGGTCATCCACGTCCTGACACCGTCGCGATATTCCTGACGCCGTCACTATATAGATCACGAAGGCGTCGCTTTATGATTGCGACGCCGTCTCCAGCCACTGTTTGCATATATCTTCATAAGATTTGGTATAGGTCTGTAATCTTGTATGTTTCTTCTCCAAATTAGCCCAAGTCATGTGTATTTTCTCCAAAAGCCATCCAAGTGCTAAATACCTGAAAACAAACGATTAAGCACATAATCTAGGCATATTTGCATGATTTAAGGGGTTAAATGACCCTAAAATAGTGTATAAAATGACACATCATCAAATACCCCTACACTTTGGATTTGCTTGTCCTCAAGCAAATGGGATTTTCTACCTAGACAATAGTAATATTAGGGTCATTTAACCTACTCTTTAAAAGTATTTTACAACACAACCTTCTAGACCTCGTAATTAAAAGCACGAAAAGTATACACTAGCACCTCACATAAGTGTTTGGGATTCTCTCTTTATCTCGGGTGTATAATAAATAATAACATAATTGGGAAACGGAAAATCAACACTCATTACCTGTCATAGCATATATGTAACACCCCCATAAAAGCACAACGCAAAGGAATACCACTTTGGGGTGATACTTCATAGTATAAAGTACAAGTTATAGAAAACGACCTCAAAAGAGACGTTAATAAAATGTCACATTTGATTAAAATTTCAGAGTAAAATTAGGTCCCAATAATTTATAATTTAACAAGACTACGAGATTTCAAACCTCAATCATTTTGTATATTTAAGGAAAAATAGTTATCAAATGTGAAGAAAACCAAGTCCTTGAAGTTTTAATATCCACGCAACTCGAATGCTCCCAATGCTCAGCTAGCAAAATGATAACCTGAGAAAATACATGCAAAAACGTCAACATTAATGTTGGTGAATTCATAGGTTTAAGTAAAAACAGTATTGAAATAAATCAAGTAATATTTCAGTAAGAAAAGTAGCGTTACAACATTTAAAAGAATTGTTTCGAAATCCAAGTAGTAATTTAATAAATCAAGTATGCTTAGTAGTGGACCACAAGGTAAAAGATCAAACAACGACAACGCAACGAATGCAGTGTCAAGTAACAGAATTATCGCATTGAGCTCGTGACAATCGATCCCTTGGACGAGAAAATATAGTTTACCCCAAATGATTTGGTATTATTGCTATATACCAACTTTCAGAATAATATATCCATTTAAGAGTGGGTGTTCCAAAAGGATTCAAACCCCGAATGGGGAGTCACCCCATAGTACTATTTATTACACTAGCGTCTACCCATCACATGTAGTGAACGGTTCACGATATTAGGGTCTTTAGTAATAGGTACTCCTACGATAATTCACAATAACGGGTCAAGTATACCCTTCAAGCACTTGTGTCTAATTTAAAACAAGTATATGTTCAAAACTCACGGTTTTGTAAATAGATAAACAATGATCTCAAATCATTTAGTAAGCAATTTAAGCTTTAATAAATTCAATGGTAAATAACCATGTATCAAAAATGTATTAGAAATCATGTGAAAAGCAAGTAAAATCTTTAGTAAAAACATTCATGTAACGCTTATGAAATTGAAATCAAAAATTTTGCTTCGTAAAACAAGCATGAATTCTCACCCCGAAAATAGTTATGAAAACCATTAAAGAGGAAAGGATGGGGCTATGAACTCACTGAGGAGTGATGAAGACCAGAAGTGATATGGATCTTCGTCTAAGTACAACCTAAAAGATGTGACGCGGCTTAGAATGATAAAGAAGATCGATACGTAAAAATAAATTGAATGATCACGAGATATGTTTCCGAGATATGCATGGCATTGCATTATAACTTAACCGAAGTATTTTTATCCTCAAATTGGTATACAACCTGCACTTATACTACATTAAGTGTCCACTAAGTCTCACTTAGCGAATCTTATCTTATTACTATGTGGCCGCACTTTTATTTCTTAAGAAAATGCGCAAAACTATTTTGCTGAATTTTAGTCAACTTTACAAGACCATATCTCTTAACCTATAAAAGATACAAGGATGGGGCTTTCACCCCTCGAAAGATACTTAAGTCTAGTTTCCAGAACATTAGGCCTTTTAATCAAACCATTTATCAATCCACGGTAAATGAGTTTTTACTAATCATAACTCAAAACAGAAAGTTCGCTGAAATTCTAACGCTTACGGTTTTGGCCAAAAATCCTATTCTATAATAGCAATCAAGTTGAATCCAAAAAGATATGAAAGATTATGATGTCTAGTGTTTAATGTTTTAAAACCCAACACTTTAGTGCAAAAATCTGGAGTTAAATCCTTTTTTCAAACAGTAGTTCAGAACTGACTAGTTTCCGTAAATTGGTCATATCTCACTCATTCGGAGGAGATATGGCCCTAGCAAACTCGACACATGTACTTTGAACTTATTTATACAACCCCATCAAATAATGCAGACCTTCTTAGACAAAAATTTTGCTGTAATTAACCCATTTATACTGCTAGTCTGCAGCAGTCCCAAATTTTCCTACCAAACACTAATTTTGACGTATTTTCCAAACCGTGATAGCTATTAAAGTGAATCCACTTGAAGAAGTTAGATTAAGATGTATACTACGGAGATTAACTTTCCTATCCAACATTTTAGAGTATTAACCTGGAGTTTAACGCGTTTTCTAAACGGTGTTCCAGATTTGACTAGCAATCGTAAAATGGCCATAACTCCCTCATCCGGAGTAGTTGATAACCCATCCAATTCGCCACATGAAGCTTAAGACTATATCTATCCAACTATGTAATTTATTCATAGGCTCCAGGCCAAAAATTATTAGGAATATCCATGATTTGCTACTGGTCTAAAAACAGTCCCTAAAACTACCTAGAAATCCCATCAAAACTTATCCAAATCACCAATTATTCACTTGAAATGCCATATAAACCTCTTACACATATCTTATACATCAAAAACTCCATGTTTATAACCAAATTAAAATCAAAATCAATCAAGACAATGCATGTACACAAAATATGAAGATCAAACACATGCATTAGTATAGAAATTAATCAATTGAAAAGGGTTAATTAAGAGACTTTTTATGATTCCTTGAGTATCCTTGAAAATATTATTGCATGTTGATTTTCTTTGAAATAAATGATGGGGATTTGTATGGTATTGATTGTAGGAATGTATGGAGTGATTATTGAAATTTTGGTAAGAATTTGATGGTTGTTGTTGTTGTTGTCACGGACAGTAGGCCAAGTTAAGTTATTAATGGATATGGGTTTATAGTTTACAAAAATAAAAATTATAAGTATGTGTGTTTTTATAAAAGGGATTTAATTGATATAAGGCTATATATATGGATCAAGATATATAATTACTTCCATACTTAGTAAAAAAAGAAATTTGAGGAGTGTTTGGTTTTTTGTTTTGATAGAGCCTAAAACAATTATGAAGGGTGTTTGGTTCATATATGTATATATTTATTTATAAATTATATTTTTATTTTTATTTTTCTAAAACATTTGTACCAAAATATTTGTTTTAAAACACTTAGTTAAAATATTAAAATTTGTAAAAACACTATTTTGATGCGGTTTCGGCCAAACGCAGATAAAAGTCGAAAAGTATTAAAATGAAAAATAAATAAGCTCTCGAAGCTAAAATATGGAATTATTGATTTCTCAAACGTTAAAATGGATAAATATTCAAGGCACGATTCGTAACTAGCTAAAACGACGATTTTCGTCAAAACAGCTAAAAATAAAAATAATAAATTCCATAAAAATTCGGCTTGTTAAAGTATTGATCTTAAATTCGGGTTGTTAAAGTATCTACCCCTTTAGGGAGTGACGTCCCGACGCTCAATTCGTCTGAATTGTCTTTGGTTGAATTGTGAAAAGATGAGGATATAGACAAGTCATCGTCGAGGTTTCTAATGAAAACTAAATGAGAAAAAGTCAAAACTTCAAATATATGCAACGTGCATAAGCGAACGGATTGAATGTCGTGAGAATCCTAAAAGGAAAGATAAAATACATGACTCGAAGATGAAGCCATTTGAAACGAGGAATTTAACAAGTTTTCAATTCTTGGAAGCGATTAAGGGTTCATTACTATTAGCTTATCCAGTTTGCCGCAGTCGATACAAATTCGGAAAAAAATCCATATAACAAATTATGAGTCGAAAGGAGTTTATAGCCCAAAGAATGATTCGTACGCACACAATGTCGAATACACATAAGCCCACTCATTTATAATTTGTCACTTACAAAAAGAGGCGTCTCAATCCTTGTAAATAATAATTTATAAACTTATGGTTCGGTTGTTTATAATTTCCTTATTCAAATGAAGAAGCGTCCCAATTCATTTCAATAAGACGATTCTAAATCATCCTACTTAAGCTTGGCCGACATAAAATACAATATCAAAACAATGTTACAATAAGTAAAAAAGAGTGTCTACTTGACGGCATGATTCTTCAAAATCATAAGATGTAACAAGAAGAGTAATGAGACGTTAGTCAATCGCGTTCCAAAGGTATATACCAAAAGATGGCACGATCCAAGATAACAAGTTGAAGTCGTACTCCCATCAACAGGAAGATTTCAGAACAATGGATTACAAACACAACATACGCGATTCAAAAGCATAAAAAGAGTGTTCGGACTCGGAGTCGAACAATAAAATAACTAGTGGAATTGACAAAGTACACCGAATGTCAATATTATCAAAAAGGAAATAAAATAAAGTCGCGTTAATGTTTCAGAGAACACCGCATCACTCATATAATATTAAAGTAAAAGAACTTATTAAGGCTTACCATAGTACTATGCACATATGTAGGTAATTATCATTACATTACATAAACATTTCTGCCCTTTGCAATCTGACTTAATGGACCTATATTTCAAAATCCGTAATAGGTATAAACGAATGGTTTTCGCCTTAAACAATATGTTAGACTCTAGTTTACTGAGATTACAATATAAATACTCAAAGTGTTAAGATCCTAAGTGAAGTTATCATTTTACCATCATGTGCCAAATCTGATTATTTAAAACATTTTCTTGTTCTATCATTTTTAGCATAATTCCCATTTTATAACTCCTTTTGACCTAAAACAAAAGCCCATGTTTAAGTTTATCTAAATCCTACAAGTTTTAATTGGAAAATGGGGCACTTTATATGAAAATATTGGTCTCAAACTCATTTTGAAAATCTAGACAGAATTTATGATTAGTTTGGTCGTTCTAGTCGTAACTCATTCATCCGGAATAGTTACGGATTTATATAAAGAACCACATGGTCCTCATATGTTTTACCCTTCACCCATGTAGAAACCTAGTAGCCTCCAAGTCAAATAAAATTAGTTATAAGCCTAACTATCTGCAATACAAATTATGGGTACATACTAAGTTTGTTTCCACGGTTTTGGTCGTATCTTGACCATCCGAAAGAGTTGGCGTTCCATCTAACTCGCCACTAGGACCTAACATATTAGCCTATTCATTAATGCAAAGATACAGTAGGATTTAAGCCAAAATTTTCCCATTAAAATACCAACTTTACTTGAAAGTTCCAAAAAAATAGCTAAAAGTAACCATAAATTGTCAACACTTATAGGAATTACTATTTTATATATATATATATATATATATGTATAGATGGCGATGATCCCAAAGATAAGCGTATATGTACGAGTATCCGTATATAATACTAGTATTGACGTTCGAGGGAGAAAATAAGAAAACAGGAAGTACGCAATAATCGAAATGGTCAGCGTATATATAACCGACCGATATAAAGAAAATAATATGACGTCATAAGATCGACGTATGAGAGCAAAATAATAACCAAGCATTATATATTCATTATTAATATAATAGCAATAAGGATGCAAAAGGGATCATATAAGTTACCTGGGAGCAAGCAAGCGCAGATATCGGACAATGGTGAAGGACTCTTGAAATTTTTTGAAAAACGGTTATAGTTTAAAGTTTTGAAAACGACCTTGTTCGCTATAACGAGTGCTCTGATACCAATCTGTAACACCCCCATAAAATCATAACGCAACGAAATACCACTTTGGGGTGCTACTTCATAGTATAAAGTACAAGTTATAGAAAACGACCTCAAAAGAGACGTTAATAAAATATCACATTCGATTAAAATTTCAGAGTAAAATCAGGTCCCAATAATTTATAATTTAACAAGACTACGAGATTTCAAACGTGAACCATTTTGTATTTTTAAGGAGAAATAGTTATCAAATGTGAAGAAAACCAAGTCCTTGAAGTTTTAATATCCACGTGACTCGAATGCTCCCAATGCTCAGCTAGCAAAATGATAACCTGAGAAAATACATGCAAAAACGTCAATAATAATGTTGGTGAATTCGTAGGTATAAATAAAAACAGTATTGAAATAAATCAAGTAATATTTCAGTAAGAAAAGTAGCGTTACAACATTTAAAAGAATTTCTTCAAAATCCAAGTAGTAATTTAATAAATCAAGTATGCTTAGTAGTAGACCACAAGGTAAAAGATCAACCAACGACAATGCAACGAATGCAGTTTCAAGTAACAGAATTATCACATTGAGCTCGTGACAACCGATCCCTTAGACGAGAAAATATAGTTTGCGATAAATGATTTGGTATTATTGCTATATACCAACTTCCAAAATAATATATCCGTTTAAGAGTATGTGTTCCAAAAGGATTCAAACCTCGGACGGGGAGTCACCCCATAGCACTCTTTATTACACTAGCGTCTACCTATCACAGGTATTTAACGGTTCATGATATTAGGGTCTTTAGCAATAGGTACTCCTACGATAATTCACAATAATGGGTCAAGTATACCTTTCAAGCACTTGTGTTTAATTTAAAACAAGTATATGTTCAAAACTCATAGTTTTGTAAATAGATAAACAATGATCTTAAATCATTTAGTAAGCAATTTATGCTTTAATAAATTCAATGGTAAACAACCATGTATCAAACATGTATTAGAAATCATGTGAAAAGCAAGTAAAATCTTTAGTAAAAACATTCATGTAACGCTTATGAAATTGAAATCAAAAATTTTGCTTAGTAAAACAAGCATGTATTCTCACCCCGAAAATAGTTATGAAACCCATTAAAGAAGAAAGGATAGGGCTATGAACTCATCGAGGAGTGATGAATACCAGAAGTGATATGGATCTTCGGACGAGCGAGAAGAGTCTAAGCACAACCTAAAAGATGTGACGCGGCTTAGAATAATAAAGAAGATCGATACGTAAAAATAAATCGAATGATCACGGGATATGTTTCTGAGATATGCATGGCATTGCATTATAACTTAACCGAAGTATTTTTATCCCCAAATTGGTATACAACCTGTACTTATACTACATTAAGTAGCCACTAAGTCTCGCTTAGCGAATCTTATCTTATTACTATGTGGCCGCACTTTTATTTCTCAGGAAAAGGCTTAAAACTATGTTGCTGAATTTTAGTCAACTTTACAATACCATATCTCTTAACCTATAAAAGATACAAGGATGGGGCTTTCACCCCTAAAAATATACTTAAGTCTGGTTTCCAGAACATTAGGCCTTTTAATCAAACCATTTACCAATCCACGGAAAATGAGTTTTTACTAGTCATAACTCAAAACAGAAAGTTCGCTGAATTTCTAACGCTTACGATTTTGGCCATAAATCCTATTCTATAATAGTAATCAAGTTGAATCTAAAGAGAGATGAAAGATTATGATGTCTAGAATTTAACCATGTTTTAAAACCCAACACTTTAGTGCAAAAATCTGGAGTTTAATCCCTTTTTCCAACAGTAGTTCAGAACTAACTAGTTTTGATAAATTGGTCATATCTCACTCATCCGGAGGAGATATGGCCCTAGCCAACTAGAAACATGTACTTTGAACTTATTTATACAACCCTATCAAAAATTCAGACCATATTAGACCAAAAGTTTGCTGCAATTAACCCATTTATACTGCTGGTCTGCAGCAGTCCCAAATTTTCCTACCAAACACTAATTTTGAGGTATTTTCCAAACCGTGATAGCTATTAAAGTGAATCCACTTGGAGAAGTTATATTAAGATGTATACTACTGAGATTAGCTTTCCTATCTTACATTTTAGAGTACTAACCTGGAGTTTAACTTGTTTTCCATTCGGTGTTCCAGATTTGACTAGAAATCGTAAAATGGTCATAACTCCCTCATCCTGAGGAGTTGATAACCCATCCAATTTTCCACATGAAGCTTAAGACTATATCTATCCAACTATGTAATTTATTCATAGGCTCTAGGCCAAAAATTATTAGAAATATCCACGATTTCCTACTGGTCTAAAAATAGTCCCTAAAACTACCTAGAAATCCCATCAAAACTTATCCAAATCACCAATTATTCACTTGAAATGCCATATAAACCTCTTACACATATATTATACATCAAAAAATCCATGTTTATAACCAAATTAAAATCAAAACCAATCAAGACAATGCATGTGCAAAAAATATGAAGATCAAACACATGCATTAGTATAGAAATTAATCAATTGAAAAGGGTTAATTAAGAGACTTACAAATACAATAAGATAACAAGATGACCAACAATATCAAACCCCTTTGGGTTTTGATTTTGGCTGAACCCATAAGAAACAAAGGAGAGACCCAAAACCTTGATTTATTTTTCCAAATCTTGCAAAGACAACTCTATTCAAACCCTAGATGCTTCCGTTTATCTTCAATTATATCAAAAACCCTTAAGATCAAAAAACCCAAGAAAATCATAAATCTTGAAAATCAATCATGCATGGTGGTTTATTCTTGTGAATAGGATTGATTAGGGTTAATATAGTAATGATTTGAAGTAGATGAGATAGTTAAGGTAGATTTTTAGTGGTGATGGTGGTTGGTTTTGGGGGTTGTTCGTCGGGCAGGAGATGGAAGAGAGAAGCCAGGAAATTTTATTTTTTTATAATGTTTACTATGTGTGTATGTTTGTTCGGTTATATAGAAAGGAAGAAAAATAATGGGCCAAGTTAAGTTATTAATGGATACGGGTTTATAGTTTACAAAAATAAAAATTATAAGTATGTGTGTTTTTATAAAAAGGATTTAATTAATATAAGGCTATATATATGGATCAAGATATATAATTACTTCCATACTTAGTAAAAAAAGAAATTTGAGGAGTGTTTGGTTTTTTGGTTTTGATGGAGCCTAAAATAATTATGAAGGGTGTTTGGTTCATATATGTATATAATTATTTATAAATTATATTTTTATTTTTATTTTTCTAAAACATTTGTACCAAAATTTTTAGGATCTGAGATTTGATGATTACAAAACTAAATATGCAAAATTGAATAAAGATGAAACAACAAGGACTTAATGTGAAATATTAAGTTAGCTTCCTATGTAAGCTAGGTTTTCTTGTAAACCCTCTATATAAAGGGTCATATGCGTCTGGTTTATATCATCGATCATAGTTAGATCTCTCCAATGAGAGTCTAATAGTTAGTTAGTATATGTATTAGTTAGTATAGTCCCAAGAATCATTTGATCTTGGAGGAGTAGATTAATAATAAAAACCTTGTGATAACATTGATGTTCTTATTTGTTATTCCGCTGTGCTTTATATAATTCAATGTTATTATATCCTAGATAGGTAAAACGATCTATGAAGCCTACAATTAGGTTTCCACAATTGGTATCAGAGCAGGTTGTTCTTAATATCTCGGGTTACAAGGTTTTTAATCGTGTATTATTTTCTGTTTATGATGTTTGGCAGCAGGAGATAAAATTAGGGTTCCCAACAAACCCTAATATGTAAAGCAAGAAGTTTTTAAGAGGCTGTTATGATTATCAGGTTGTGATTCAGATCTGGTTGGTGATTCGTGGCTTGTGTTCATGGTACGTCATCAAAAGATTGTGTTGTGGTTTTTAATGATAAACAAAACCCTACTTTAATAAAGACAATGCGTACAGAAGGATGCATGTTGTTGTTTGATTTCGAGTTCTGAAGGTTCACACAACCTTGATTCTTGTTCATCGAATATTGTCAGAAGGTTGATTGGTTTGCAACATGAAAAAGTTTATCTAATAAACAGCTGGTTTGAAGGCAGTTTCATGGTTTGTATGTGGATGCAGATTTTGTTATGTTATTAAAATCCCTGATTTTTAGGGATAACATTCTATTCCCATATATATGTTTGACTTGGTAAGCCGTTTGAGAATGTCGTGGATACTACTCCTTGATTTGAGTTAATGCTGCCAAGGTATATGTGTTAATGTCGTTGTCCATATAAGGTTCAACACGAGTTAGTACTGGTTCGAAAGTAATATTAATATTGTTCGTATAGATTTGTACTGCTTTCTTTGTCCTTGAAATGTTTATACTGCTAGTCTTGGAACGTTAGTACTGCTCACGTATAAGTTTTTACTGCCAAGAATTTGTGACAAAATAACAACAGAATGGTGACAGATTATGTGTCACAAAAACTAAATGGGAGGAAGGAGAACCTGTTTAGTGACAGATTTGCGACGGATTTGTAACAGATAATGTGTTGCTAAGCAATGAAGGAAGGAATTAATATTACATAAAGTGAAGAATAATACAACTTGCTATCTAGCACAGTTGGTGAAGCCGGTGTTGTTAAATATTCTTTCCTCAAGTTCATTTGAACCTGAGGTTACTAAATCAAAGGTTCACTAAACCTTCCAACTTAACCGAGTATAAGATGGTGTTGGGCCTACATGGTATATATCACGTTGATATTATGTTTGAATTGGGCGAACTATCATGGGTTGCATTATCATAAAACAACATGGGTCGAGTATGATATTTGTGGTGTGCAAGAACTGGACCAGCCAAATATTTCATATTATTAACGATCCTTTCAAAATTTTATAGGCTAGTTTGTGTATTAGTGCTATCAAATTCATATTAGTACTGCTGCTAGTTGGTTTTTGGATGTTTTAGCTATTGCTAGGAATTTTCTAGTATTAGTACTGCTGGGGTTGATTTTTTTTTGTACTGCCAGAGTACTTTATACTGCTAGCATTGTCCGATATGGGACAACATACGCGTTTGGATCTCAGATAGAACTAAGATTATTTCAGTTTATTATTATTGGTTTTATGGCTCGTTTTTGGAGATTTATTGAAGATGTGATTACGAAGACGATTGATTATCACTTATTTGATGTTGTAGTTGAGTTCACAGATGTATGTTCTTATCATATCTTAAAGTTGTGTTTATAGCAGGACATTGACTTTAAAGATAACTTGTTCGTGCTTACAATGGTGTGACAAATATTTGTCAAAATCTAGCAAAGGTGTGTGATTTTTCTCATGGTGATCAATGCTCACATTTGCTATCACTTAGTATATGTCTCATAGAAGATGAGGATTTTTGTCAAGAGGTTGCGGTCTACTTATATTTTACAGATTTATTTATAAGTTTGACGTCACGTGGATAGTACAAGACATAAGACACAAGTTTGAGAGATTCTACTTCTTCATCAAATTAGTTATACTCTATGTTCTTCATCAGTGATCACTACATAGAGCCTACAGAGTTTGAGATTCAAAAGATGGTAAACATATTGGTTTCAGTGGAAGCTTAATGATTAAATGTTTAACCATCTACATGCACCACTTGAGGGGAAGTGTTTACAAGTTGCATATCTACAGAAGACTCATATTAGATGATTACAAAAAGGGGAAGAAGACTACAAGAGATATGGTTTGCAGCTTATTATGTGTGGTGGCATGTTCAAGAAGATCTTAAGTCAAGGGGAAGCATTGAAGATTGTTTCGTACATGAAGATTGTTTTGTAATATCAAATAGGGGAAGATTGTTGGGATCTGAGATTTGATGATTACAAAACTAAATATGCAAAATTGAAGAAAGTTGAAACAACAAGGACTTAATGTGAAATATTAAGTTAGCTTCCTATGTAAGCTAGGTTTTCTTGTAAACCCTCTATATAAAGGGTCATATGCGTCTGGTTTATATCATCGATCATAGTTAGATCTTTCTAATGAGAGTCTAATAGTTTGTTAGTATATGTATTAGTTAGTATAGTCTCAAGAATCATTTGATCTTGGGGCAGTAGATTAATAATAAAAAACCATGTGATAACATTGATGTTCTTATTTGTTATTCCCCTGTGCTTTATATAATTCAATGTTATTATATCCTAGATGGGTAAAATGATCTATGCAGCCTACAATTAGGTTTCCATAAAAATATTTGTTTTAAAACACTTAGTTAAAATATTAAAATTTGTAAAAACACTATTTTGATGCGGTTTCGGCCAAACGCAGATAAAAGTCGAAAAGTATTAAAATAAAAAATAAATAAGCTCTGAAGCTAAAATATGGAATTATTGATTTCTCAAACGTTAAAATGGATAAATATTCAAGGCACGATTCGTAACTAGCTAAAACGACAATTTTCGTCAAAATGACTAAAAATAAAAATAATAAATTCCATAAAAATTAGAAATATAATTTAGAGTTCGGTTTAAATATTGATCTTAAATTCGGGTTGTAAAAATATAAATTACCATAGTCTTGGTAAAGGATCAAACCTCAACCGCCAAGCGCAAGCATTATTCATTACTATCCAAGAGGTCTTTTAAAGGGTTGTGGGGGTGTAGGTGTAAGATAACATATAATGAAAACGGAAACGGATGAGATACATTTGGGTAGATTTGGGTGAATTTGGAGTGGAAGGGTTAGCTAATTATTTATGCGAATACACGCTGTTTTGGTTGCTAAGCCAAGACTCGAATGAAGATATACAAACTCTACACAACTCTACATCAATCTCTTTCTTTTTCTTTTCTTGACTATATGATAAACATAAACATAAGCAAATGGCAGCCTGTACATTCTTTTACTTTTTTTTATATACAATTTTTTTCGTACACTTTTGCCTTGCCATCGCTTAAACATATAATACACCATGAAGGGTTTTCTAGATACATCCCTACACTTGAACTTTTACATACTCGATTATTTACAATCTAACTAATGACCCGATTTGAGATAGATCAACAAAACATGGAGCTTATTGGGGTAATAAATTACTTCTTCCTAATTTCTTCATAAGATGAATACTACCATGAATCCCAATTATCCCAAAACTGTATTTATAAGGATAAGGACTTAGCAACCGTGTATTCAAATAATTAACTTGGGTTAAAACAATAATGTACTAAAGGTGAGTACATACAAGGTAGGCTAAGGCGATTTGGGTGTAACGATTGGTTTAAGGGTGAACAATGCTCTTCATTAATAGTCCGGCTTAACCAGAAAATTATGAGAACCGTGAAAAAGGATAGGCTCGAAGGGTTGTACTAGGGGTATCCTGCACTAAAAATGAGTGCATGGTAATGGTGTGGGATAGTTATATGATCGGTGTGACAATCATAACAATTACAGGTTTAAAACATAGGTTAATCCTAGTGCCTCTTATCCAGCAAATCCTAATACTCACTATGCGGTCTCAGGATGCATCACAATAACAAGTTCTAGAATTTAATATACTATCGGTACACTCACATAATTTAATACCTATCTCAATGCTTTAGAAAAGGTGACAAAGACCACACGTACACATCCATAACGACAGAATAGACACATATGACTGCTCACTCCTTAACTCGAGAAAGCTAAAGGTATAAACTATCTTGGTTATCAATAATGGATACCCGAATTCCTATAGATCTAAAGGCGAACCTCACATTTTTAGGGTAGAATTCTGAGGGTTTTTGTGCTAGTGATATACATTCCAATCCATGAGACGCTATTAATACTCGGTTTTTGTCGGTATGTGTCATAAAAAAATTAAATTTTGGTTAAAATTACCATTTTATGCTATGTTTCGATATATTACCCATCATTTTAAGGAACAAAGCAAACAGCAAATGAAGGAATAGTTTCTAAGGCCTATTTCCCCCTACACTTAAGTTGAACATTGTCCCCAATGTTCTATAGAAGTACCCGTAAAACAAATTAAAGGGAAAAGAAAGCAAGTAAAAGAAACTAGTACTCCCTGGTTTGCTCAATAATGAAAAAGAAACATGCGATATTTGGTTAAATCGTCCTCCAAGAATCATCCAATGAAACTTCCTAAGAACTTCCAAGCTTCTTCTCGTCAAATATAACCTGTAATCAAAGACAAAGACTACTACACCAAGCGTAAAATCCACGGGTGAATAATAAATACAACCTCATTAACTAAGTTTAGACTCTACGAAAGCAATAAAGATAGGATGAATATGTTAACGTGATCGTGGTTTTTTGCAGGTTTTTAGAAAAATTACGAATTCCAAAAATTATACAAAATTAATTTCTCAAAAATTAATTCAAAATCGATTTTTCCTGTAGCATGCCTAGCGACGCCGTCTGGATTAATCCTGACGCCGTCTCCAGGGTCTGTAAAGAATTTTTTTTCTTTTCTTCAAAAATCCTTGTACGCAAGTTCCATTAGTTATTTCCTTCAAAAACCACCAAAATAGTTAACATAATTATATGACTCAAAGCAAACACACAAGACACACAAGACATACCTAATATGCAAGAAAATAAAGGATTGTGTTGCTTCCCAATAAGCGCTTGGTTTTTGTTTGAGTCACGAGCTTGACTCTATGCTTATTTGACACATAAAAGGTGGGTCTCCCCTACACTTGAGGTTAAGTGTGGGTGATAGTAGTGATACATACCATTTTGATGGAAGTATGCCACGTGGGGTGAAGGCGGTGTTTGAATGGTCAAGGGTTTTACTACTTTCATCCTAAAACTACCCGGACTATATGAGTTGATGCGTGGGTCGGTTCCTCTTTTGTCTCCTAAATTTACATCTAAGGGTGAAAAATTGGTTAAAAGTTGAGGCTCTGGTTCATCAACACTAGGAAATCCCTTAGAACTAAGAAAGAGGTCATGAGTATTAGTATTTAAGCCTAGATCCTCTAGTTTCATGTGGTCTAAAGGTTCTACCTCCATTGGGATTCCTATAGTTTCTTCTACATATTTTGGGTGAGTCACGGGCAGTGTGTATACCTCAAATGATAGGAGGACTTGTGGGTACTTCGTAGGCTTGGAATTTTTGCCTTATCCTCCATCGTATCTAGATCACCTATGGCCTCATCATCTAACCATGCCATGCACTTAGGCATCTTAACCATAACTATCTTACATTCTAAATCCTCGTTATATGTTCTCTTAGGTTGTGACTTAGGCAATTCTATCATGTCATCTAACTTATGGGTCATTGCTATGGAGCTCTTCTCAAAAGTTTAATGCAATTGGTCACTTTTCTTAAGGGTCTCATCAACAAAAGTTGATCCTAATCACGAAGGTTGTTCATACGAATACATCCTAGGTGAATATGGTTTTTTTAATTTCACTAGGTGAGGCATTTTGTGTACGAGGATATTCTACTCCACCATTCATCATTTTATATATTTCCTCAAGATTCTCTAAGTCGCTTTTAAAATCTTCCAGATAAATTTCATAGTAATATTCTATGAAGCACTCAAATTGTTCTTCCGTTAACGACTCAAGTGTGATTTCATCTGCCATGGTGACGAATGACATATTTACGAACAACTACACAAAGAAGAGATAGACTAAAAGAAAGCTACTTGACAAGAAATTAAATCTCACTTGATAGGAATCTTGTGAGTTGGTTCTGAAAATTCCTTACTATATATATATAAAATATGTAAATAAATAATAAGTATTCCTAAAATATCAATTAATAAGAGAAGGAAAGTATTCCGTAAGGTTTTTAAATGATTACTTTTATCCAAAGTAAAATCCAAAACCTTCCTGGGTCGTTTCCCGCTGAGGCGTGAATTGAAAATCGAGTTTAAGTTCGTGATCGAGTGATTGAATGATCAAATTTTTGATTTGTATTCTATTTCTACTAATAATATGCAAAAACAAATAAACGCAAGTAAACAATTAAAGCAATTAAAGATTGAACCTAAAAACATTAACGAGAATTAAAAACGCGACTCTAAAACCTAAATTATCAAATTTTGACCCTACAAAAGCAAATTTAATTTTTAAAAGGTCCTAAATGATAAAAGAAAATTTCAAAAAAAAAGAATTATATTTTTTTACTTTTATTTTATTTATTATGAATTAAAAATTGACTTAATCTAAAAAATTAATTAAAATTAATAAACTAATTTGGAAAAATCTGAAAAATTCATGAAAAGTCCTTTGAACAGTTTAGAACTTAAGAAAAATAAAAGGGTACAAACAGCTTATCGAAATAAGCTGTTATTAAGCTAAAAAGGGTCGAAAGGCTTAATAGCTAAAAAGGGTATAAAAGAAAAATGGGGTGAAGTTATAACGAAAAAGACCCAAGGGCGAGTTGGCAGTGTGTGGTGGTGTTAAGGTGTTGGGTGTGTGAAGGGGAGGTCACAGGTTCGACCCCTGTGGCCTCTCTTTTTTATAAAACATTTTTTTGTTTTCTTTTTAAAAAGTTATAAAATAAGCAAAAATGGAAAACTTTAAAAAAGGAACTTTTTATAAAACTTGAAAATAAGCTAGAAATAAGCAAACTAAAGTGACAGCTTAGCCCTTTTTTAAGCTAAATGACTTTTAACTAAACTGCTAGCTATCTAAAAAAAGCAAAACCTAAATAAGCTAAATCACACCAAGTCCCTAACCTAATAAGCACTTAGAATACAAAAAATAAGCCAATAAAATTAGCTAGAATAGGCTAAATAAAGATGACAGATTAACTACTATTTTTGGCTTTTGGAAAATGAAGTGAAAAGGCTATATGCAGCCTAAGAATTAAGACTCAAAATAGATGGTAATTGATGCATTAGAAACTCATTTTGACACAAGGAACTACAACTTAACCTAGCTTTTAAGAAACTTGACAAATGAGCTTTTTGAGTAAACCTTGAAATTAGCAGACTTAAGATTTTGATTCAACAAACTTGAAACTTTAACAAAACTTATTTTAAACTTTCAAAAACTAACATTTAAACTAATTCAGAGCTAATGAGAAATGACTTGAGGACCAAAGACAGTTTATTCCCCCAATTGACCCATTTTACATCCTTGACCCAAACACCCCTTTAAGATTAGCAAATGCATTTTAAAGCAATATCAGATCTTAAAAAGCCTCAATTACTAGAAACAAATGAAGAATTATAGATAATTAGGACAAATAAGCATGAACCTAATGAAAATAAGCACTAGAATATAAGCTATACTGATAAGCTATATTAACTAAAAAAGGGCAGTATTACCTAAACTTAAATGACACTTATGTTAAACTACAAACTAAACATATTAAGCTAACATTGAGACAAAATAAGCACAAAATAAGCATAGAATAAGCATGAATAAGCCGAGGAAATACCTGAATAAAAAATAAGCTAGAAAAATAAGTAAAAGTAAATGTACCTTGTCCTGTGCTTAAACAAGGACTAAATTGCTCTTAAGGAGCTTATCTACAAGCTGCTTATGGAATAAGCTAAGAAATAACCCTATAAGCCCATCCAATTCTGGCTTATCTTTAAAAAAAACAAGTTGTGGCATTTTTAGGGTGAGTTAATGTAACAGTAACAACATAAGCTTGTGAAAATAATTTTGCAGATTTAAGAAGCTTTTAAACAGCTTACAGCAATGACTTATAAACAGAAATATGCTTAAGTGCATAAAGATTAAAAGAGACAAATTTGTATAAACATAAAAACTGAAATTTTCATTAACATAAAAAGATTACAAGGCTTTTGAAATTTAAAAGTCAATAATAAAAAAAAGATAAGCTGTATAATAAGACAAGCTATACTACTCCTACCACTATATTACACTAGATGATATCTATCTTTAACAAAGGAAAACCTAATCTATTTATAGAAAAAACTAAGGGCACAAGGTGTGATAGTTGTGTAAGGAGGATTGAGGAGTGCTCTCCAAGTCTATAATTTGAGCCTTTGAATCCTTCATTATGCATCTTTAACTTGATCACAACCCTTGATTACATCAACCAATCAATTGGCCTAGGATTGCCAACATGTCTGTCATCTTCTGGGGTGGGGTAAGGGGGGTTTATCGTGGGGCAGGGGATTTGGGAGGGATGGATGAATAGTGGGATTTGGAGGGTTGTTTAGTTTTGTTTATATTTGTTTGTTTTGTAACAGGGTTAGGGTTTAAAAAAGGGTAACATAGGGTTTAGGTTTTAGGACTACAGTGTAATTGTTTAAGGACTAATGATGTAATAACCAGGGACTAACGTTGTAAAGCCATAAGGACTAACGATGAAATGGTATAAGGACTAGCAGTGTTAGTCCTCAAGGACTAACGATGCAAACCCTTAAGGACTAATGGTGTAATGGATTGGCTAATGGGCTTTTGATCTTGGGCCGGGTTATAATGATTAGGCTTTGGGCTTTTTTTAACTATAAGGCTTATAGATAAAGCTTTATGGGCTGACCCGGCCCATTAAATGGGGTGCGAGTTGGTCCATTTAAGATGCACACGTCTTTGGCTTTGACTTTTCACACTCTTTCCAATCCCGTGCTTGGTTTTGTCAGTTTTGGCTTCGTTTTTGCCCTTTAGCGAATATCCGTTACCTGCACAACATAAATCACAAAACACACATATATTTGGCATTTTATGTTCTTTCTTGGTAATTTAGGCTCGTTTTTATAGGTAAAATGTATGTGTAATTAAGCACCTACCAAAATTCCCCATACTTAGATATTGTCGTGTCCTCACGCAATGCCATAAGTAAACTCTTTAGAAAACTCAGAATCTTAATCCCCCTCGACTAATT
>BQNB010001092.1:121024-147299 GCA_026074375.1 Tanacetum coccineum
ACTACTTTACTTAGTATGGTTTATGAAGTATTCTGCATACGTAAGAAAAATTGTTGTTGATTTCTCGCATGTACCCCCGAACGAATATTCACCAAGTCCTAATGACAAGAAGCAGTGGTCATTGGTGTGGTTTGACTTCTACAAATTTCTGTTGTGCACGTCAATGACAAGTAGAAGATTGTTCAAGCTACATCAAAGTTTCAGAATCTGCTTAAGATAGGGATGTTGGGTTGGGGGGAAGCTGATTCAGAAACTTTGCCATAAAGGAGTCTATGAAGAAAGCTTTTCAAGACATGCTGCATGAATTAGTGGAAGTTAATCCAGTTCATGCATACTACAATGGTTCCTATTCAAGTAAAGACAATGAAGACCCAAGCTGGAGTACAAGTTTCAAGACAAGGAGAACTCAGAAGACATCTTCAGCTTTGAAAGCGCTTTAGAAGACTTTATTTGTGTTGTATTTGTACCTGATAGGAACATTGTAAGTAATTCCGTATGTGTCCACATATTGGGGGAAGATTGTTAGCCTTAAAATATGGTGACATATCCGGAATTACATTAGTTCATTTATAGTGTGACATATAGGGACTAATAATGACTAAGTATGATAGTTGTATGTCACTAGGACTATAAATACCCCCTCCATACTTCCATGGAGGGGTGAAGCTCACATTTGTAAGTGTGTAAGTGTGTGTGTTTTCTCTCAACACATACACTCTTCCCATCTCATTTTTCCTTCAACTCTAATAATATGGCTTTACATCTTTTTCATTTTACACAACCTCCAAATCTGTTTTAATTCCCTTGTTTATATGTCATTTACAATCTACATACTAAAATCCTAACCCAAAACAAAAACCAACCCGACACCTCTTTTCTTTCATTTTTAACCCATTTACAACTAAGCTAGCTCCTTAACACCACCATAACCTCACCACCATGTCACTAAGCAAGCATACAAGCACCTCCATCACCTCCTTGTAAGCTACTACCACTACTTGCACTCTAAACACCCCCCCTTGTCACCCCTTTGTAAACCGAACCCCTCCACATCCTTCCACCACTTAAAGCTACACTCCTATCCCTTCCTAATCACCCTATAGCCTTCCTTAGTTACTACCTACAAGCCCTTGGCCACTACTACAAGTATTCTTGGGCACCAATGGTGTTTCGAGCCCTATAAAAGCCGAAACACACACACTCTTTTAAAACACACCTCAAAATTCATCATACACACAAATGAAGTTCTAAACCAGACCAAGGAAGATCAAAGAAGGAAGAACTCAGCAAAGTTGAAGCCCATAATCAAGAGAAGGAAGCCCTTGAAGTTGTTTCTAGGCATACGAACCAAAAAACCCTTATTCGACCCAATTTAAGCTCAAGTAAGCTTATATCTTGTTCAATAAGCTCATTTTCTATTTTAAAACTTTAATAAGCTTCCTTATGATCCTATATAAACTCTTGTTTAAATCTTTGAACCACAAACCCATGCGTTTTGGTTTTCTTAAACCATACGCACCCATTTTATGTTTTTAAGCTCATACGCCCTTTCCATATAAGCTATAAAGCTCATAATCTACTTGTTTAGCTAAATCTAAAACCATAAGCTGCAAACCTCTATTGGATTCAAAATATCATTATTATGGTTTTTGGACTTGTTTTGCAAATAAATCCCATGCAAGGGGTATATATTGTAAATATTTTGAAATTATAACTATGAGGGGCTGTTTTGCCAAGTTTTAAAGTCAAAGGTTTAAATTATATGTACTTTATATATAAAGGACTAACGTTGTAAAAGTATATAAATCAAGGGTATATATTGCCATTTTTGCATACTTAAAAATATAAATTATAATATTTTTATATAAATTATAAATATATATATATAAATATTATAGGACTTGATTTTATTAAAACCCGACACATTTATCGTTATTAATCATCGATCGATGCATTATAAAACAATTACGTTATATAATTAACGTAATTTATCATCGACTAGCTTTTGAAGAAAACTTAAAACTATAACGTATCACATTACTAGGGAGCTTCATGTGAGGGGTTTTATTTAGGTATACGTTTTGAAGAGTTTGCTGGATTTACGATTTAAAGTGTCTTGGCTCCTCAAACGTTTACAACATGACATCTGAATTACGATGGCCCGAACAGTGATACAATATTTCCATAAATTAATAAATCAAATGTTAAACTTCATGAAGTTTTAAAAGATAAACAATCAAACTAAGACTTTACATATTACCCCAGTTTGCGTGACGAGGCCGTTACTTTCATTTGATATACTTTTGCCATCATCAGATTTCCTTGTTAAGGTGAGTTCATAGCCTCGCATTTTAAATCTTTGAAATATTTCATAAACCCGCCAGGGGGATACATGCTATAAACCATGAATACAAGTATTTTTCCAACTGTATGCTATCCTGATGCATTATTGCCTAAGTCCCTACTTTTGCCATTAAGACCCCACTATCATGAACCGTTAATTACTCTTCGGAGTAAGCGCGAATGCTGTGAATAGATCTATTTAGGACTGAACTCCCCCGTTGGTATACCTGTACTTTTGGTAACCAAACGCACTTCATTTGAATATCTATGCGGGTGTTTGGCAAAGGCACCCGTTGGGGCAACTACTTGTGATTATTGATTATCTCAAGGCTTCGGTGTCATGAACTTAGGGCAATAATACTGTTTTCTATGATAATTGTATCTACATTGCAATTATTACTATTATGGGTGTATAACAACGTAACCCACTGTTATGATGACTTGTATTCAAACATTTTATCAAAACCAATGATTTCCACTCAACCATGTTGTTGATCTTATTAGCATGTTTTACTAGATAATTGAGCAACAATGGCACGGAGTTGGTCACTGAATTGAGATGGCTAAACTGTTATCATTTAAACTTTATGTTTCTAGATTTTGGGACCTCTCTTTTTGTAAAACTCTGATGAATAAATGAATGATAACTAAATTATCTAAAAACATCGCTTTATGAGTCGTTTTCTATGATTATGACTGTTGTACTATGAAGTAATACCCCAGATTAGCTTCCGCTGCTATATTTGTCAAAATGGGGTGTTATAGATTGGTATCAAGAGCCACGGTTATAGAGAACAAGGTTGAAACTTAATATAATACTTTCTTTTTCCATCCAAGAAAGTCCTCCGTGCCACTACATTTCCGGAATAGTATGTAAAGATACATAACTATTATACTATTATATAAATAACTTATGTTATTTACCGCTGGGTTGTTAACAGAGTAATGTCTTCTCCCAACCACCCTACTTCCAATATTGAGGATGCTTTTTCCTCTAACTTTCCGGACTATATCCCGGCTTCCCCGGACTATTCCCCAGCTTCACCAGGAAATACTTATTCTAGCTCTTCAAATAACTCATTTGGTTTAGTTCCAATAGCTTCACCAACTCTTTCACTTTTTCATGATGACCCCTATATGAAGGTCATGCAAGCATATTATGCTAAAGAATCACCTATTCCACCGCCAACTATTGTGCCTCCATCTCCAATGCTATCACCAATGTTTAATCCTTAAGAATTCTTTCTTCCTGAGGAATTATTGCCACCTAAGAAACGAGGCCATGACCGATCATCCTCCTCTACTTCTGCCCTACCTCAAGTATTTGAGATGGGAGAAAGCTCTCGTAAGACAAGTTTGGAACGTCACGAGGAACAAATTGAGGAAATTTTGAATCACCTAGATGAGCTCTCTCTTGACCGCATTGAGCACATGGAAGACAAAATAGAAGGTCTTGGAAAAGGTCGGGTGATCATACAACAAGATTTTGACAATCTGGAAACTAAACTCCAAGAGGCTCGTACTCAAATTGCTAAACTTCAAAGAAAGCAAATGGGAAATAACAACAAGATTGCTTTGGCTTGCTTTAGGATTGCTAATCTAGAACAAATCATCAAATATATCCAGGTTCGTTACCAAGCAGATAAGGAAAGTCTTCTGGATGCAATCTATGAACACAAGAACAGCCAGGAAGGACCATCGGACTACTAGATTAGATACTAGTTATAGTTTTTGTTAGAACCTAGCCACGGGATGTGTGGTATAAATAACAACACTTGTCAAATTTTGACTATGTACAGTACAAAGGCAAGTTGTTCATGATATAATATAATGGTGATCCCGTTGTACTTCATTGCTTCATACTCATCCTATGTCCTATATTACATCTCCGTCTTCATCATTAGGATCTTCATTACCAGTTAAATTAACTAACTACCATCTCTAGACTATCCTTTTGATAAGTTTATCTCCACAAAGTTAGATATCATTATGAATCTTACCGTAATCCCTAGAAAATGAACTAATAAGTCTGATGCTTGTTAGAATTCATATCAAATAAGTATCTATGATATCACTATTGTGACAATGTTTATTTTTAAACTTTAAGCATTTTAAGGAAATACTTATGATATCATTCCGTATTACATGTAGTCCCTTATGTTGGATAAGAATTCCTCCCAAAAAGGACGTCAACAATCTGAAGCATCCAGCATAACGCAGGCTGCCATCAGGAAACTAGTTGCTGACAATGTTGCCGCAACTCTGGAAGCACAAGCTGCAACAGTGGAAAATACTAACAATCCCAATAGAAACACCAGACCTACTGGAACTCCTGTAGCAAGAAAGGGAAACTATAAAGATTTCATAAGCTGTCAACCATCTAACTTCAATGGTGCGGAAAGAGCAGTTGCCTCATTCACCACCCCCCGCCACCACCCCTGGTTTGAACATAAATGATTTCATATTTTCTCATAGCAAGTGTACCGAGGAAAACAAAGTGACATTTGCTACTGGTACCCTGACTGATGACGCCTTATCCTGGTGGAATGCATACACCCAACCTATTGGAATAAAACAAGCCAACAAGATCATCTAGACTGAATTGAAAAGGTTCTTAACAAATAAGTATTGTCCTCGAACCGAAGTCAGGAAAATGGAAGATGAATTTTACAATCTGACTGTAAAAGGAAATAATCTTAAAACTTACGTTAGAAGATTCCAGGAATTAGCAGTCTTATGCCCAAACATGGTACCAAACACTGAGAAACTCATGGAAGTTTTCATCGGAGGATTACCCAGAAGTATTGAAGGAAATTTTACCGCCTCTAAGCTTCAAACTTTAGAGGAAGCCATTACCATAACTCAGAGGTTGATGGATCAGGTAACAAAGCACATTTCTATGCACGGAATCAATGATCATAAATGAAAGTTTGATGATAGAAGGAACACCACTAACAACAACAACTACCCCAATAATCACATCAACAACTATCAAAACAACCATAACAACCGCAATAATGATTACCGCCAACAACAAAATAAAAGACAGGAAACCTTCAGGTCTTATGCTGCCACCCCAACTGAAAACATTAGGTTTACTGGAAGCCTTCCTTTGTGTAAGAAATGCACTTTGCATCATACAGGACCTTGCACTATCAAGTGTCAGACTTGAAACAAGGTGGGTCATCTAACCAGGAACTGCAGAAACAAAGGACCAGCCACTGGAAGCAATCAGCAACCAGTATCAGTAATTTGTCATGCCTGTAGAGAGAAAGGGCATTACAATTATCAGTGCTCAAAGACAAACAACAGTGTCCACGGAAGAGCATACTTGCCGAGGGACAAGAATGTTCATCGAGACCCGAACGTAGTTACGGGTACGTTCCTTTTAAACCAACATCTAGCTAGAGTATTATTCGATTCCGGAGCAAATAAAAGTTTTGTATCCATATCTCTTGCTTCTATGCTTAATATCCCACCAATTACACTAGATACCACTTATGATATTGAAATGGCCAATGGGACTTATAGGCACTAATACCGTTATTCAGGTGCAACCTCTGATTTTGTTAAACCAACCTTTCAAAATTGATCTTATGGCAATTAAACTCGATAGTTTTGACGTCGTCATTGGTATGGATTGGTTATCCAAGTATCATGCTAGAATTATCTGTGATGAGAAAGTCGTCCACATCCCAATCAAAGGTGAAACTTTAATCATCCGAGGTGATTGAAGTAAAACCCAACTAAGCCTCATATCATGTATAAAAACCAAAAGGTATATATCCAGGGGATGTCAAGTTTTCATAGCCCAAGTAATGGAAAAGAAGTCAGATGATAAACGACTGGAAGACATACCAGTAGTCAGAGAATTTCCAGAAGTTTTTCCTGAAGATCTACCTGGCTTACCCCCAGTTTGTCAAGTAGAATTTCAAATTGATTTAATTCTAGGAGCGGCGCCAGTGGCCCGAGCACCTTACAAATTAGCTCCTTTAGAAATGCAAGAACTATCAAATCAACTACAAGAGTTGGCAGACAGAGGTTTTATCCGACCAAGTACTTCGCCTTGTGGAGCTCCTGTCTTAAAGACGGATCTTTCAGAATGTGTATCGATTACCGGGAGTTGAATAAACTTACTGTAAAGAATCGTTACCCATTACCTAGGATCGATGACTTATTTGACCAACTTCAAGGTTCAAGTGTTTACTCGAAATTCGACTTAAGATCAGGTTATCATCAACTGAGAGTAAGGGATGAAGATATTCCCAAGACTACTTTCAGAACAAGGTACAGACACTATGAATTTCAAGTGATGCCATTTGGTTTAACTAACACACCTGCTGTATTCATGGATCTCATGAACCATGTGTGCAAACCATACTTGGATAAATTTGTGATAGTGTTCATCGATGATATTCTCATCTACTCTCGTAACAAAGAAGAACACGCAAATCATCTGAGAATAATCTTGGAATTATTCAGAAAAGAGGAATTATATGCCAAATTCTCCAAATGCGATTTCTAGATCAGTATTGTACAATTTCTTGGGCATTTAATTGATAGTCAAGGACTTCATGTTGACCCGCCAAGATTGAAGCAGTTAAGAATTGGGCATCTCCTACTACACCTATAGAAATACGCCAATTCTTAGGACTTGTCGGCTACTATCAAAGATTTATCAAAGATTTCTCGAAGATTGCAAAGTCATTGACTGAATTAACCTAGAAAAACAAGAAGTATATCTGGGGCGAAGACCAAGAGACAGCTTTCCAACTGCTTAAGCAGAAGCTTTGTGAAGCTCCAATCTTAGCATTACCAGAAGGAAACGATGATTTTGTTGTTTACTGTGATGCATCGCATCAAGGTCTGGGAGCAGTGTTAATGCAAAGAGAAAAAGTTATTGCATATGCATCCCGACAACTCAAACCTCATAAAGAAAACTATACTACTCATGATCTCGAATTAGGAGCAGTAGTGTTTGCTCTTAAAATTTAGAGGCACTATCTATACGGTACAAAGTGTACTGTGTTCACTGATCATAAGAGTCTTCAACATATCCTTTATCAGAAAGAGTTGAACATGAGACAACGCCGTTGGTTAGAATTGCTCGCAGATTATGATTGTGAGATTCATTACCATCCTGGAAAGGCAAATGTTGTAGCAGATGCCTTAAGCCGAAAGGAACGAATCAAACCACTCCGAGTTAGATCATTAGTCATGACCATTCATCCAAAATTACCATCACAAATTCTCGAAGCTCAAACTGAAGCACTCAAGGAAGAAAACATCAAGGCTGAGAACTTACGAGGAATGGACAAAGCATTTGAAATACGCCCTGATGGAACCCGATGTATTAAGAATCGAAGTTGGTTACCACTCTTTGGTAATCTGAGGGACTTGATCATGCATGAATCTCATAAATCAAAGTATTCCATTCACCCAGGTTCTGACAAGATGTATCAGGATCTAAAGAAACTCTATTGGTGGCCTAACATGAAGGCAATCATCGCTGAATATGTTGGCAAATGTTTAACATGCTCTAGAGTTAAAGCTGAATGTCAGAAGCCATCCGGCTTACTGGTACAACCAGAGATTCCTATGTGGAAATGGGAGAGAATAACAATGGATTTCGTCACAAAACTACCCAAAACCTCATATGGACATGACACAATTTGGGTCATTGTCGATCGCCTTACTAAATCCGCACATTTCATCCCTACCCGAGAGACAGATAGTATGAAAATCCTTACAAGGTTGTACATCAAAGAAATAGTCTCCCAGCATGGCGTGCTGATATCCATCATCTCAGATCGTGACAGTCATTTCACATCCAGATTCTGGCAATCATTGCAGAATGCTTTGGGTACTCAATTAGACATGAGTACGGCATATCATCCCGAAACCGATGGACAAAGTGAAAGGACCATTCAAACACTCGAAGATATGCTTCGAGCCTGTGTTATAGATTTTAGAAAAGGATGGGAGAAACACTTACCATTAGTGGAATTTTCTTACAATAAAAGTTACCATGCCAATATTAAGGCAGCACCATTCGAGGCACTTTATGGTAGAAAGTGCAGATCACCTGTTTGCTGGGCCAAAGTTGGAGATGTTCAACTCACAGGACCAGAAATAATCCATGAAACCATTGAAAAGATAGTGCAAATTCGACAACGCTTGCAAGCTGCAAGAGATCGGCAAAGAAGTTACGCCAATGTAAGGCGAAAGCCTTTAGAATTTCAAGTTGGAGATCGTGTTATGTTAAAAGTGTCACCTCGTAAAGGTGTCATTCGTTTTGGAAAACGAGGAAAGCTTAACCCTCGGTACATTGGACCATTCAAAATCCTTGAACGGATTGGTCCAGTGGCATATAAACTTGAGCTTCCTGAAGAACTCAGAAATGTCCATAATACTTTCCACGTTTCTAATCTAAAGAAATGCTTATCTAACGAATCCCTTGTCATTCCAATGAAAGAACTTCGGCTTGATAACAAACTCAACTTGGTGGAAGAACCAATGAAGATTATCGATCGAGAAATCAAGCAACTAAGACAAATTCATATTCCTATAGTCAAAGTCAGATGGAACTCTAAAAGAGGACCAGAATTTACATGGGAACGCGAAGATGAAATTCGTGCCAAATATCCACATCTATTTTCCAACATCACTTCAAAGTCCAACTAAATCTCGGGACGAGATTTCTTTAAGGTTGGGGGACTATAACAACTCAGTATTTTCATCAATTTAATATCCATCTATTAAATTAGATGCACTGTAATATCCATCTATTATATACATATCACCTTTTTACAGGGAAATTTTCACGTTATTCCATTATGTAACCTAGTTTACATAACTAAAGTAAACGAGCTCACGCAACCTCTACCAATACCATCTATATCTATGTTTATATAATGTAAACATCCTAATATGTCAAGTCAATGTTCTAATATCATTTTTGCCAGATACATTATCCATTTAACGTACTTTTCAAAATGTTATTTCAAAATGAACATTAAACGTTAAACGTTTATAGCAAAACCCTAATTATAGATAATGTATACATATAAAAATAAATGTGCAAGCCTTCAAGCATGTGTACAAGTATACAATACACAACATTTATAATATAATTTCCCTCAAAGTCTATGTATAACTCGTTTAAGCTTAATATACAAACCATGAAGAACGAATTCAAACTAACATATTTTCCCTCCAAATTCATTCTAATTTCTTACCACCACTTTAGCACAAGGTACAATACTTAATGCACAAATTCTAAACCCTAAACCTAAACCCTAAATCATCCTAAAACCCTAATCTCAAACCCTAAACCCTAAACGAAACCCTAAAACCCTAATTTCATTTTAAACCTAAACCTTAATCTTAAACCTCCCTAAACCTTAATCCTAAACCCTAATCTTAATCCTAAACCTTAAGCTATCTTAAACCCTAACCCTAACTCAAATTAAAACCAAAAACTCTAACCTGAAACCAAAACCAACCCGACGCAAAATGGGGTCCTTATTTTTTTCACTTTAACCCATCAGCACCTCAAGGCAGCATCCTAGCCACAACCACCATGACCTCCCCACATATCACCAGCAACCTCCCTAGCAACCTCCATCACCACCCTAGCCACCAAGGTTAGTTTTTGTCACCATCCTTGTCATCCCATGACTATTCGTACCCTTGTACCCCTTCCACCACTCAAACTACACTTCGTAGCCTTTCATACACACCCTATAAGCCCTCATTAGTCACTACGTACAGTCCATGATGCCCTACCCAAGCATAAAAAACTTAGGCACCGAAGGGTTTCGACCTATATAGAAAGAGCCGAACCCCCCCCCCCCCCACCACTTCAAACACACCTCAAAATTCATCATACACACAAATGGAGCTCTAAACCAGACCAAGGAAGATCAAATAAGAAATAACTCAACAAATTTGAAGCCAAGAATCAAGAGAAGGAAGCCCTTAAAGTGGTTTCTAGGCGTACGAACCAAAAACCCATTATTCAACCAATTTTAGCTTAAGTAAGCTTATAACTTGTTCAATAAACTTATTTTCTATTTTAAAACTTTAATAAGCTTCCTTATGATCCTATATAAACTCTTGTTTAGGTCCTTGAATCACAAACCCATACATTTTTTGTTAAAACCCTAAAAACGACCCGTTTTGATTTTCTAGCTAACGAATCCTTTTTCTAAACTTTTGTTATGTTAGAATATCTTATTTTAGCTTATTCTAATAAGTCATAAGTTTCAAAACTCTTTTAGATTCCAAAAATATCAAAATTATGAATTTTGGACTTGATTTGCACATGTTTTCATGCATAGGGGTATATATTGTAACTTTCTAAAATTTATAACTAAAGGGGCTGAAAATGTCATATTCCTAAAGTTAAAACTATAAGGACCTATCTTGCCAAGTTTTAAAGTTAAAGGTTTAATATATATATATACTTATTATATAAAGGACTAAACTTGTAAAAGTTTATAAACCAAGGGTATATATTGCCATTTTTGTATTCTTAAAAATATAAAATATAATATTTTTATACAAATTATAAAAATATATATAAATATTATAAGACTCGATTTCGTTAAAACCCGACACATTTATCGTTATTAATCATCGATCGACGCATTATAAAACAATTACGTTATATATTTAACGACTAGCTTTTGAAGAAACTTAAAATCTTATCGTATCACGTTACTAGGGAATTTCATGTGAGGGGTTTCATTTGAGCATACGTTTTGACGAGTTTGCTGGATTTACGATTTAAAGTGTCCTAGCTCCTCAAACGTTTACTGCATGACCTTTGAATTATGATAGCCCGAACAGTGATACAATATTTCCATAAATTAATAAATCAAATATGTATGTTAAACTTCATGAAGTTTTGAAACATAAACAATCAAACTAAGACTTGACATATTACCCCAGGTTGTGTGACGAAGCCGTTACTTTCACTTGATATACTTTTGCCATCAATCAGATTTTCCCTGTTAAGGTGAGTTCATAGCCTCGCATTTCAATCTTCTAATGTTTCATAAACCCGCGAGGGGGATACATGCTATAAACCATGAATACAAGTGTTTTTCCAACTGTATGCTATCCTGATGCATTATTGCCTAAGTCCCTACTTTTGCCATTAAGACCCCACTATCATGAACCGTTAATTACTTTTCGAAGTAAGCGCGAATGCTATAAATAGATCTATTTGGGACTGAACTCCCCGTTGGTGTACCCGTTCATGGGGTAACCAAATGCACTTCATTTGAATCACTATGCGGGTGTTTGGCAAAGGCACCCGTTGGGGCAACTTCTTGTGATTATTGATTATCTCAAGGCATCGGTGTCATGAGCTTAGGGCAATAATACTTTTTTCTATAATAATTGTACTCATTGCAATTATTACTATTATGGGTGTATAACAATGTAACCCACTGTTATGATGACTTGTATTCAAACTATTTATCATAAACATGTGAATTTCACTCAACCATTGTGTTGACCTTTTTAGCATGTTTATCTCAGGTAATTGAGCAACTTATGGCACGGAGTGGCATAGACTTGAAGATGGCTAAACTGTTATCATTCAAACTTTATGTTTCTAGATGTTGGGACCTCTCTTTTGTAAAAGCTCTGATGAATAAATGAATGATAACTAAATTTTCCAAAAACGTCTCTTTACGAGTTGTTTTCTATGATTATGACTGTTGTGCTATGAAGTAATACCCCAGATTAGCTTCCGCTGCTATATTTGTCAAAATGGGAGTGTTATAACACCCTACTTACCAACAAAGCTACATCTGATCGGGTACACTACCCGTTAAAGTGGGGGGAGGAGAATTAGAACGAGGGCGTTGTATAATTTAAGTGGGGGGAGGAGAATTAGAACGCTACTTGTCCTATTTTTCACATTAATATGCTTAAATTTAAAAAATTTCGAGCATACTTTTGTGAAATTACTGGTTACATAACCTGCACGCAAAACCCTTATTAGATATTGTAAGGATTCAGCCTTTTCCATTTCCAAATATTTACAAGAATCCCACAAAAATATGAGTGTGTCGGTGATGTTGTATACTTTAGAACTTGGCTTGGTATATTTATTCGAGACCACAATAATGGGTATTATGGATTTAATTGGAGTAACTTGTTTAAATTGGTAAATTTCTAGGATTACACCCAAAAAGCCTATATATGTTGTGTTATTAACTAACCACACCTGTTAGTTAACCCCCGTATAAACCCTTTGTTTACTCTCACTTTAAGAGTAAGATTCCCCTAGAAAAACCTATTTAACCATTCCTGTTTTCACTAACTATTTGTTTCGTTACACCTTTACACCTTAGCCTACCCTGTTAGATTAAGTCCATTTATCATTTGCTAGTTGCTTTAGTGTAAAGTATGTATTTCTTCTGTCTTGTGTCATTTTTTATCTCTGGTATGGTTGGAAAAATTGCACATTGCAATGGGAATGCAAAAGTAGTTAAACTAATGTATTTTTACTACTTTCAGAATTATTGGTATATCCGAGTATGAAGAATTATGGAATAAATTATCCATAGTTATTATGATCGTGAAGATGGTGGAATTACACCGAGATTAGTAGTGTATCATTTATGTTTAAAAAAACAATAAAAAACGAAAAAATTAGAAAATTGCTGCAAAAAAGGAGGAAATTATGGAGATAGTCGGTTCGTTAAAGCTTAAACCGATGGTATTATTTGAAGGATCGATTATTCGTTGATACGTGTTATAAATCAACGATGTAAAGTTTTAGATAAAGAGGTAGATATCGCCACTTGTCTTGTAAAAGTATGTATAGTATGGATGATTGGGAAGTTGACCGTTACGGGTTCGCCAACTAAGGTTGTTTTTGTTGATCTATGATCAAGACGTTTATGTATATATTTATGTGTCTTTATCACGGGAATGGTCGGGAAAGTATCTAGCAACTTGTACCTTATTTGTTTGGAATTAATCTATTTGTTTTGTAAATTTTTATTTTAACAACAATTATTTCCCTTTCCTAATCTCTAACCCTTAGGTTTTACTCGAATGAGGATGCGAGCAATCACGTATGTCTATTCCGTCATTACGGCCATGTATATAACACCCCCATTTTTGACATATAGCAGCGGAAGCTAATCTGGGGTATTATTTCATAGTACAACAGTCATAATCATAGAAAACGAGTCATAAAGAGACGTTTTGAAAAAAATTGTTATCATTCATTTATTCATCAGAGTTTTTACAAACAGAGGTCCCAAAATCTATAGGAAATCAAAAAGTTTGAATGATAACGGTTTAGCCATCTTCAAGTCCGTGCCATATGATGCTTAGTTACCTGAGATAAACATGCTAAAAAGTCAACACAATGGTTGAGTGAAATTCATAGGTTTATAGTAAACAGTTTGAATACAAGTCATAGTGGGTTACGTTGTTATACACCCAAAGTTTGAAAAATAATATTATCGCCCGAAGCTCATGACATCGAAGCCTTAGGTTAATCAATAACCATAAAAAATTGCACCAACGGGTGTCTTTGCCAAACACCCGCTTAAGTTATTCAAATGATGTGCTATTGGTTACCAACAGTATAGGTACACCAACGGGGAGGTCCAATCCCAAATAGATCTATTCACATTATTCGCGCTTACCCCGACGAGTAATTAACGGTTCATGATAATGGGGTCTTAATGGCAAAAGCAGTTACTTAGGCAATAATATATCAAGATAGCATACAGAAAAATACTTGCATTCATGATTTAAGCATGTATCCCCCTCACGGGTTTATGAAAACATTCAGAGATTTAAAAGTGAGGCTATGAACTCACCTTAACAGTATAGTGAAATCTGATTGATGGCAAAAGTATATGAAATGAAAGTAACGGCTTCGTCACGTAACCTGGGTAATATGTCAAGTCTTAGTTTGATTGAATATGTTTTATGTCATAATGTAATATCATTTTGATTGAACTTATTATGGAATTATTGTATCACTGTTCGGGCTATCATAATTCAGAGGCCACGCAGTATCGTTTGAGGAGCCAGGGCACTTTAAATCGTAAACCCAGCAAACTCGTCAAAACGAATACCCAAATGGAACCCCTCACATGAAACTCCCTAGTATCGTGATACGATAAGATTATAAGTCTCTTCAAAAACTAGATATATTTTTATAACTTAAGAAAATATGATATTTTATAAGTTTGAAAAATTGGCAATATATACCCCTGATTTATAAACTTTTACAAGTTTAGTCCTTTATACATAAGTATATATAATTTAAACCTTTAACTTTGAGAATTGGCAAAATAGATTCTTATAGTTATAACTTTAGAAAAATGACATTTTCAGCCCCTTTAATTATAAGTTTCAGAAAGTTACGATATATACCCCTATGCATGGTAACTTTTGCAAAACAAGTCCAAAAAGCCATGCAAGGTTATTTTAAGATTACAAATGATATTTTTAGGTTATAGCTTATTAGTATAAGCTAAAATAAGATGTTTTAACGTAACAAAAGTTTAGAAAAAGGATTCGTTAGCTAGAAAATCAAAACGGGTCGTTTTTAGGGTTTTTATAAAAAACACATGGGTTTGAAGATTCAAGGCTTCAAATAAGAGTTCATTCATGATCTTAAGAGTATTATGAACATTCATATGCAAATTATAAGTTTATAGAACAAGATCTTAGGCTTACTTGAGCTAGAATGGGTCAAAATGAGGTTTTGGGGTTCGTACGCCTAGTAACGACTTCAAGACTTCATTTTTCTTGCTTCTTGGATTCTATTCTAAGCTTAAGGACTTCTCTTGATCTTCTATTGCTGCTATGGAAGAGTTATAATTCCATTTGTGGGTAAGAGAGAAGATGTGGGAGATGATTTAAAATGGTTATATGTTTCGACTATATATAGGGGCAAAACACTTGGTGACTAAGTTTTCTTGGCATCTAAGGGTGTGATAAGTGTATAAGCTAGTTCGGGATGACAAGGAAGGGCTATGGTGTGAGTATGCAAGGCTAGAAAGTAGATTTGAGATGTGGAAGGGGTGTTTGTGGCCACGGCAAGAAGAAAGAAACAAGGAGGTGATCAAGGTGCTTGTAAGCTACTTGGTTGCTTGCTTGGTAATTTCATAGAGGTTCTTGAGGTGCTTGGTTGCTTAAAAATAGGTCAAAATGAAAGAAAAGGCTGTAGGATGCATTTTCTTTCGGGTTAGAGTTTAGGGATTTAATTTCTAGTTAGGGTTAGGGGTTAGGATGGATTAAGGTTTATAATTAGTGTTATGATTAAGGTTTCGTGTTTAGGATTAGAGATTAGAGCTTAGGATTAAGTTTTTGGGTTTAGTTTGAAGGTTTAGGGTTTCAAAATGAAATTAGGGTTTTTAGGGTTTCATTTAGGGTTTTGGGTTTTAAAACTTGGATTAGGGTTAAGATTAGGAATAGATTAGGGTTTAGGAGTCATGTATTGAGTAATGTACCTTGTACAAAAGAGGTGGTACGAAATCGAGAATGAAAATGGTGGTAAAATGAGCTTATTTGAATGTGTGCTTATTAACTTGTACCTTGAGCTTTTAAATGACTTGTACATTGATTTGGAGGGAAAGTATGATTCAAATATTGTGTATTGATACTTGTACATATGCTTTAAAGGTTCGTACATTCATTTTATATGTATACATTACATATAATTAGGGTTTTGATGTAAACGTTAATGTTTAAGGCTTGTTTTGAGAAAATGCTTTGAAAAGTATGTTAAATGGATAATGTACTTGATAAAAATGATATTAAGATATAGACTTGACATATTAGAAGGTTTACATGATGAAAACATAGATATATATAACATTGATAGAGGTTGTGCGAGCTTGTTTACTTTAGAGATGCAAGTTACGTTGCATAATGAGATAAAGCGAAAAATTTTTACTGTAAAAGGTGATATATATATATATATATATATAATAGATGGATAGTACATTGCATCTAATTTAATAGATGGATAATTACATTGATGAAAATTGCGGGTTGTTATAGTCCTCCTCCCTTAAAAGAAATCTCGTCCCGAGATTTAGCTGGATGCCGGAGTGATATTTGAAAACAGATGTGGATACTTGGCATGAATTTGATCTTCGCGTTCCCATGTATACTTTGGTCCTCTTTTAGAGTTCCATCGTACTTTGACTATAGGAATACGACTTTGCTTCAGTTGCTTGACTTCTCGATCCATGATTTCTACGGGTTCTTCCACAAAGTTGAGTTTGTCATCAAGCTGAAGCTCTTTTTTTGGAATGATGAGAGATTCATCAGATAAGCACTTCTTTAGATTAGAAACGTGGAAAGTGTTGTGAACATTACTGAGCTCTTCAGGAAGCTCTAGTTTGTATGCCACTGGGCTAATCCGTTCAAGGATTTTGAATGGTCCAATGTATCGAGGGTTAAGTTTTCCTCGCTTTCTAAAATGGATGACGCTTTTATGAGGTGATACTTTCAACATAACTCAATCTCCAACTTGGAATTTTAAAGGCTTTCGCCTTACGTTGGTGTAACTTCTTTGCCAATCTCTTGTAGCTTGCAAGCGTTGTCGAATTTTCACTATCTTTTTAGTAGTTTCATGGATTATTTCTGGTCTCGTGAGTTAAACATCTCCAACTTCAGCCCAGCAAACATGTAATCTGCACTTTTGACCATAAAGTGCCTCAAATGGTGCTGCATTAATACTGGCATGGTAACTATTATTATAGGAAAATTCTACCAATGGTAATTGTTTTTCCCATCCTTTTCCAAAATCTATAACACATGCTTGAAGCATGTCTTCGAGTGTTTGGATGGTCCAGCAATAATCTTTCGAGGTTGTTTGAATGGGTTCTTTTCACTTTGCCATCAGGGTTCGGGATGATATGCGTACTCCTGTTAATATTTGAGTACCAAAGATTTTGCAAGGATTTTCCAAAACCTGGATGTGAAATGACTGTCACGATCCGAGATAATGGATATTGGCACGCCATGCCAGGAGACTATTTCTTTGATGTACAACCTTGTAAGGGTTTCCATACTATCTGTCTCTCGGGTAGGAATAAAATGTGCAGATTTAGTAAGACGATCTACAATGACCCAAATTGTGTCATGTCCATCTGATGTTCTAGGTAATTTTGTAATGAAATCTATTGTTATTCTTTCCCATTTCCACATAGGAATCTCGGGTTGTACCAGTAAGCCGGATGGCTTCTGACATTCAGCTTTAACTCTAGAGCATGTCAAACATTTTCCAACATACTCAGCGATGATTGCCTTCATGTTAGGCCACTAATAGAGTTTCTTCAGATCCTGATACATCTTGTCAGAACCCGGGTGAATGGAATACTTTGATTTATAGGATTCGTGCATGATCAAGTCTCTCAGATTACCAAAGAGTGGTAACCATCTTTGATTCTTAATACAACGAGTTCCATGAGGACGTACTTCAAACGCTTTATCCATTCCTTGTAAGTTCTCAGCTTTGATGTTTTCTTCTTTGAGTGCTTCTTTTTGGGCTTCGAGAATTTATTATGGTAGTTTTGGATGAATGGTTATGATTAGTGATCTAACTCGGAGTGGTTTGATTCGTTTCTTTCAACTTAAGGCATCCGCTATGACGTTTTCCTTTCTAGGGTGATAACGAATCTCATAATCGTAATCTGCAAGCAATTCCAACCAACGGCGTTGTATCATGTTTAATTCTTTTTGATTAAGAATATGTTGAAGACTTTTGTGATTGGTGAAAACCGTACACTTTGTGCCGTAGAGATATTGTCTCCAGATTTTAAGAGCGAACACAACTGCTCCTAATTCGAGATCATGAGTGGTGTAGTTTTCTTCATTAGGCTTGAGTTGTCGGGATGCATATGCAATAACCTTTTCTCTTTGCATTAACACTGCTCCCATACCTTGATGAGATGCATCACAGTAAACAACAAAATCATCGTTTCCTTCTGGTAATGCTAAGATTGGAGCTTCACAAAGTTTCTGTTTAAGTAGTTGAAAAGCTGATTCTTGATCTTCATCCCAGATATACTTCTTGTTTTTCTAGGTTAATTTGGTCAAAGGCTTTGCGATCTTTGAAAAATCTTTGATAAATCTCCGATAATAGCCAGCGAGTCCTAAGAATTGACGTATTTCTGTGGGTGTAGTGGGAGATGTCCAATTCTTAACTGCTTTGATCTTGGCGGGATCAACATGAAGTCCTTGGCTATCAATTAAGTGTCCAAGAAATTGCACGATATGAATCCAGAAATCACATTTGGAGAACTTGGCATACAACTTCTCTTTCTTGAGCAATTCCAAGATTATTCTCAGATGATTTGCGTGCTCTTCCTTGTTACGAGAGTAGATGAGAATATCATCGATGAATACTATCATAAATTTATCCAAGTATGGTTTGCACATATGATTCATGAGATCCATGAATACAGCAGGTGCGTTAGTTAAACCAAATGGCATTACTTGAAATTCATAGTGTCCGTATCTTGTTCTGAAAGCAGTCTTAGGAATATCTTCATCCCTTACTCTCAGTTGATGATAACCAGATCTTAAGTCGATTTTTGAGTAAACACTTAAACCTTGAAGTTGGTCGAATAAGTCATCAATTCTGGGCAATGGGTAACGATTCTTTATGGTAAGTTTATTCAACTCCCGGTAATCGATACACATTATGAAAGATCCGTCTTTCTTTTTAACAAATAAGACAGGAGCTCCCCAAGGTGAAGTACTTAGTCGAATGAAACCTCGGTCTGCTAACTCTTGAAGTTGATTAGATAGTTCCTGCATTTCTGAAGGAGCCAATCTGTAAGGTGCACGGGCTACAGGTGCCGCTCCTGGAATTAAGTCGATTTGAAATTCTACTTGACGAACTGGGGGTAAGCCAGGTAGGTCTTCAGGGAAAACTTCTGGAAATTCTCTGACTACTGGGATATCTTCTAGTCGTTTCTCGTCTGATTTCTTCTCTATGATTTGGGCTATGAAAACTTGATAACCTCGAGATATATATCTTTCGGTTTTTATACAAGATATGAGATTTAGTCGGGTTTTACTTTGATCACCTCGAATGATCAGAGTTTCACCGTCGATAGGAATGTGGACGACTTTCTCGTCACAGAGAATTTTGGCATGATTCTTGGACAACCAATCCATACCAATGACAACGTCAAAACTACCGAGTTTAATTGGCATGAATTGGCATAAGATCAATTTCGAAAGGTTGATACCCTAAATAACGGTGTTTGTGCTTACTAGATTTCCGTCAGCCATTTTGATATCATAAAAGGTGTCTATTGTAATAGGTGGAATATTTAGCATAGAGGCAAGAGATATGGATATGAACTTTTATCTACTCCAGAATCAAATAATACTCTAGCTAGATGTTGGTTTAGGAGAAACATACCCGTGACTACGTTCGGGTCTTGATGAGTATTTCTATCCCTTAGCATGTAGGCTCTTCCCTGGGCATTGATGTTGGTCTTTTGGCACTGATTTATATAATGCCCCTTTTCTCCGCAGGCATGACAAATAACTGTCACTGGTAGCTGATTACTTCCAGTGGCTGGCCTCTTGTTTTGGCAGTTCTTGGTCAAATGGCCCACCTTGTTGCAAGTATTACACTTAATAGTACAAGGTCTTGTGTGATGTAGGTTACATATTTTACACAATGGGAGGTTTCTAGCATACCTATTATTTTCAGCTGGAGTGGCAGCATAAGCATTTGATAGCTTCTTGTCTTCTGTTGGTGAGGCGATGAGTAGTGAGCGGTGTTGGTGTTGGTGTAACGGTAGTTTTGGTTATTAATTGTTGCGGTAGTTGTTGTTGTGAAATGTTCTTTTGTCATCAAAACTTTTCCCCCCCCCGTATTGGATCACTTGATATTTGCACCGGAGTGTGCTTTGTTACCTGATCCATTAGCCTTTGGGCTATGTTAACTTCTTCTAAAGTTTAAGGTTTAGAGGCGGTAACATTTCGAGTAATCCTCCGATGAAAGCTTCCAGAAGTTTCTCAGTGTTTGGTATCATGTTTGGGCATAGGACTACTAATTCTTGGAATCTTTGAACGTAAGTTTTAAGATCATTTCCCTTTACAGTCAGATTGTAAAGTTCATCTTCCATCTTTTTTACTTCAGTTCGAGGACAATACTTGTTTGTCAAGAGTCTTTTCAATTTAGTCCAAGTGATCTGATTAGCTTGATCTACTCCAATAGGTTGAACGTATGCATTCCACCAGGATAGGGCGTCATCAGTCAGGGTACCAGTAGCAAATGTTACTTTGTTTTCCTCGGTACACTTGCTACGAGAAAATACTGATTCGGTCCGTTCAAACCAGCGGATGAGGCCAACTGCTCCTTCCGTACCATTGAAGTAGAAAGGTTGACAGCTAATGAACTCTTTATAGTTTCCCATTTTTGCTACAGGAGTTCTAGTAGGTCCGGTGTTCCTGTTGGGATTACTATCACTTGCCATTGTTGCAGCTTGTGCTTCTAGAGCCGCGGTGACACTGTCAGCAACTAATTTTCTGATGGCAGCTTGAGTCATGGCCGGTGCTTCAGATGTTGACGTCCTTTGGGAGGCATTCTATCAACATAAGATAACACGAGATAAGAATGATATCACAAGTCTTAAAATGTAATGCTTAAGAACATAATACTTATTTTTAAGCATTTTTAACAATAGTGATATTGAAATCATAGATAATGAAATCATAGATATTTATTCGATAGAAGTCGCGGTATGATTTATAATGATGAAGACGGAGATGATGATGCAAAAGAGATAAGTCGGTATTATGAAACAACAAGTTATATATAACGGGATTGCCATTGTATTACATTAGGAACAACTTGCCTTTTTACTGTACATAGTCAAGATTTGACAAGTGTTTTTATTTATACCACACATCCCGTGGCTAGGTTCTAAACAAAACTATAACTAGGATTTATTCTAATTGTCCGAAGGTCCTTTCTAATTGTTCTTGAGTTCATTGATGGCATCGAGTAGACTTTCCATATCTGCTTGATGACGAATTTGCATGTCGTTGATGATGTGTCCTAGTTCGGTAATTCTGAAGCGGGCTAGAGAAATCTTGTGATTACATCCTATTTGTTTTCTTTGGAGTTTAGTAGTTTGAGTATGAGATTGTTGGAGTTCAGCTTCTAAAGTGTCAAAATCTTGTTGGATGATTACCCGTCCCTTTCTAAGACCTTCTATTTTGTCTTCTATGTGTTCAATACGGTCGAGAGAGAGTTCATCTAAATGATTCAGGATTTCCTCAATTTGCTCCTCGTGACGTTCCACACTTGTCTTTCGAGAGCTTTCTCCCATCTCAAATTCTTGAGGTAGAGCAGAAGTAGAGGAGGATGATCGTTTATGTTTCACAGGTGACAATAATCCCTCAGGAAGATAGAATTCTTGAGGATTAAACACTGGAGTTGAAGGCTTAATAATTGGAGGTGGAATAGGTGATTCTTTAGCATAAAATGCTTGCAAAACTTTCATGTAGGGGTCATCGTGAAAAAGCAAAAGAGTTGGTGAAGCTATTGGAACTACGCCAAATGAGTTAGAAGATCAAGAATATGTTTTTCTCGGTGAAGTTGGGACATAGTCCGGAGAAGCCGGGATAAAGTCAAGAAAGTTGGAGGAAAAGGCATTCTTAATTCCGGAAGTAAGATGATTAGGAGACGACATCACTCTGTTAACAACCCATCGGTAAATAATATAAGTTATTTATATAATAGTAGAATATAGTTATGTATCTTTACATACTATTCGGGAGATGTAGTGGCACCGAGGACTTTCTTGGCTAGAAAAAGAAAAATAGTTATAGTTAAGGTTTCGACCTTGTTCTCTATAACCGTTGGCTCTTGATACCAATCTATAACACCCCCATTTTTGACATATAGCAGCGGAAGCTAATCTGGGGTATTATTTCATAGTACAACAGTCATAATCATAGAAAACGAGTCATAAAGAGACGTTTTAGTATAAGTTGTTATCATTCATTTATTCATCAGAGTTTTTACAAACAGAGGTCTCAAAATCTACATGAAATCAAAAAGTTTGAATGATAACGGTTTAGCCATCTTCAAGTCCGTGCCACTCCGTGCCATATGATGCTTAGTTACCTGAGATAAACATGCTAAAAAGTCAACACAATGGTTGAGTGAAATTCATAGATTTATAGTAAACAGTTTGAATACAAGTCATAGTGGGTTACGTTGTTATACACCCAAAGTTTGAAAAATAATATTATCGCCCAAAGCTCATGACACCGAAGCCTTAGGTTAATCAATAACCATAAATTATTGCCCCAATGGGTGTCTTTGCCAAACACCCGCATAAGTTATTCAAATGATGTGCTATTGGTTACCAACAGTATAGGTACACCAACAGGGAGGTACAATCCCAAATAGATCTATTCACATTATTCGTGCTTATCTCGATGAGTAATTAACGATTCATGATAATGGGGTCTTAATGGCAAAAGCATTTACTTAGGCAATAATATATCAAGATAACATACAAAAAAATACTTGCATTCATGATTTAAACATGTATCCCCCTCACGGGTTTATGAAAATATTCAGAGATTTAAAAGTGAGGCTATGAACTCACCTTAATAGTATAGTGAAATCTGATTGATGGCAAAAGTATATGAAATGAAAATAACGACTTCGTCATGTAACCTGGGTAATATGTCAAGTCTTAGTTTGATTGAATATGTTTTATGTCATAATGTAATATCATTTTGATTGAACTTATTATGGAATTATTGTATCATTGTTTGGGCTATCGTAATTCAGAGGCCACGCAGTATCGTTTGAGGAGCCAGGGCACTTTAAATCGTAAACCCATCAAACTCGTCAAAACGAATACCCAAATGGAACCCCTCACATGAAACTCCCTAGTATCGTGATACGATAAGATTATAAGTCTCTTCAAAAACTAGATATATTTTTATAACTTAAGAAAATATGATATTTTATAAGTTTGAAGAATTGGCAATATATACCCCTTATTTATAAACATTTACAAGTTTAGTCCTTTATACATAAGTATATATAATTTAAACCTTTAACTTTGAGAATTGGCAAAATAGATTCTTATAGTTATAACTTTAGGAAAATGATATTTTCAGCCCCTTTAATTATAATATAAGCTAAAATAAGATGTTTTAACGTAACAAAAGTTTAGAAAAAGGATTCGTTAGATAGAAAATCAAAACGGGTCGTTTTTAGGGTTTTTATCAAAAATGCTTGGGTTTGAAGATTCAAGGCTTCAAATAAGAGTTTATGCATGATCTTAAGAGTATTATGAACATTCATACGTAGATTATAAGTTTATAGAAGTAGATCTTAGGCTCACTTGAGCTAGAATGGGTCAAAAATGGGGTTTTCTCGTTCGTACGCCTAGTAACGACTTCAAGACTTCATTTTTCTTGCTTCTTGGCTTCTATTCCCAGCTTAGGGACTTCTATTGATCTTCTATTGCTGCTATGGAAGAGTTATAATTCCATTTATGGGTAAGAGAGAAGATGTGGGGGATGATTTGAAATGGTTGTATGTTTCGACTATATATAGGGGTAAAACACTTGGTGACTAAGTTTTATTGGCATCGAAGGGTGTGATAAGTGTCTAAGCTAGTTAGGGATGACAAGGAAGGGCTATGGTGTGAGTATGCAGAGCTAGAAAGTAGATTTGAGATGTGGAAGGGGTGTTTGTGGCCACGGCAAGAAGAAAGAAACAAGGAGGTGATCAAGATTCTTGTAAGCTACTGGGTTGCTTGATTGGTAATGTCATAGAGGTTCTTGAGGTGCTTGAGGTGTTTGGTTGCTTGCTTAGTAGTAAAAATGGTTCAAAATGAAAGAAAAAGGTGTCGGATTCATTTTCTTTCGGGTTAGAGTTTAGGGATTTAATTTCTAGTTAGGGTTAGGGCTTAGGATAGATTAAGGTTTATAATTAATGTTATGATTAAGGTTTAGTGTTTAGGATTAGATATTAGAGCTTAGGATTAAGTTTTAGGGTTTAGTTTGAAGGTTTAGGGTTTCAAAATGAAATTAGGGTTTTTAGGGTTTCATTTAGGGTTTTAGGTTTTAAAACTTGGATTAGGGTTAAGATTAGGAATAGATTAGGGTTTAGGAGTCATGTATTGAGTAATGTACCTTGTACAAAAGATGTGGTACGAAATCGAGAATGAAAATGGTGGTAAAATGAGCTTATTTGAATGTGTACTTGTTAACTTGTACCTTGAGCTTTTAAATGACTTGTACATTGATTTGGAGGGAAAGTATGATTCAAATATTATGTATTGATACTTAGTACATTATGCTTTAAAAGGTTCGTACTATTTATTTTATATGTTACATTACATATAATTAGGGTTTTGATGTAAACGTTAATGTTTAAGGCTTGTTTTGAGAAAATGCTTTGAAAAGTATGTTTAAAAGATAATGTACTTGATAAAAATGATATTAAGATATAGACTTGACATATTATAGGTTTACACGATGAAACTTATATATATGTTATTATTATAATATGTATAGTATAGATATATCTGTATTTATTCTATATGTATTTTTATATTTATGTATATATATTATATATGTATTTATATATATATGTATATTAGATATATATATATATATATATATATATATATATATATATATATGTAATATTGATAGAGGTTGTGTGAGCTTGTTTACTTTAGAGATGCAAGTTACGTTGCATAATGAGATAAAGCAAAAAAATTTCCTGTAAAAGGTGATATATATATATATATAATAGATGGATAGTACATTGCATCTAATTTAATAGATGGATAATTACATTGATGAAAATTGCAGGTTGTTATAATGTATGTGTGATTTTGTCCGCGTTGTTGGTTTATTACTTTTTGGTGAAAGAGTAGAAGATACATACCCTATATCACTCTTCGTCCTAATCCTTGGTTTTACTCGAGTGAGGGAATTTAATACAATCATGTATGTCTATTTCATTGTTATGGATGTGTATATGTGGTTTGTCGCCCTTGCTGGTTTATGACTTTTGGTAAAGATTACTAGTCCTATTCTTTAGCTTATTCTAGTTAAAGTTCGAATGCAGTCATATGTGTCTATCATATTGTTATGGGTGTGTATGTGTGATTTTGTTACCTTTTTCTGGAATTTTGGTATCGGTAGAGATTAGAAAGAGTGATCATATCCTTTAAGCCTTTTAAACCCAATTTACCTTTATAAACTTGTTACTCCTTAGCTTTAGTGGTGGAGATGTGTATCCTTGCCAAGCTTATGATAGAATAGTCGTCATGACCAAGCAATTGAGCGAATTAGTTACATGTTACCACATAGATTAGTCGAGTGATTTGAGTATTTTCATCTTCCTTTTTCGTGAGATGTTTGGTTGTGTACTGGTAATTAAACAAATAAATGCTTAACGGAAAAATCCTTTGGGATATATTTTCATAAATTTCTAAAGGCTACTTGAGGACAAGTAGGATTCAAGTGAGGGGATATTTGATGACATCAAATAACGTCACTTTTATAGCATCATTTAGCCCATGTAAATTACTTATTTTGTATAATTATTGCAAGAATTGATACATAATCGTTTATATTTGAGAATTGCAGTAATTATGGAGTACTTTGTAAAGATTAGCAAAAAGGCACGCATTTTGGAGCTTAAAGGAAGAAATATGAAGAAAATTGTTCTGACATTCTATACGCCATATCCAGCAAGGAAGATACGGCGTATCTGTGCCTGCACTTCACAAGAAACCACGAAGAACAAAGACCTATATGTCGTATCCAAAAGACTTCCATACGTCGTATCCAAGATATAGTAATTAAATATTTTGAAAGATATTGAACGTGGTCCCTACTCCAAGAAACCCCC
>BQNB010001093.1:0-26974 GCA_026074375.1 Tanacetum coccineum
TTTACATTATTGATTTTTCACATGGCAGGTGTATGATTATTGCACAATTTCTTTTTGGCAATCTTGTAACAATTTGTTCTTCATTGATGTATTTTAAGGAAAAGTTAGAATATTTTATGTTTTTGTTGATAACAAAATATCCAGATTTATGCTAAACCAAACAATAGATTTCCACAATCACTTTCAAGCTTATACCCATTTCTATTCCATTTAATTTCCAAACCCATACCTATAGTCATTCCCTCTAATAAACAAAACGGGCCCACCAAAAATATTTAACACGAAACCGAACCTAAGAATACCCTCGAGTCCTCGACCCAACATTGTTCTATGAATGACAAATTATGAACCCATTTAGCCAACAAATTATGAGTAACCCATTTAGCCAACAAGCCCAAGGTACATATAAAATGTTGATATCTTTTTATTCTTCATAATAACAACAATCAATAACAGAAGTACCAACCTCACAAAACCTATTGCCGCTCAATTCGACTAGGTATTAAATTCATACTTGTTATTATTGCAAAGTATTCAATATTCTTTTAACTAATTGACTCGTACTTTTATTCTTTGGTTTAAGATTTTTAATTTGGGATATTTTGGAACTTGGATTGTGTAAGTTTGGGGATTAGGGTTAGTTTTGGTTTAGAATATCTTTTGCTGGTGTTTTGAGACTCGTATGATATCCACACGCTGTTATGTTTATGCCGTATCATATTATATGTCAGCAACTTTACTTGAGCCTTTGCCTTTCCTGATGAGGTTGGCTGGTTAAACGCAGCGGTCAAGTTTTTTACTTCTATTTTAAAAAATAAAAGTGCCCCTCGAGTTAGATGATAGGCTGTTGTAAGATTAGCTTTTGAGTCCACTCTAACTAAAAAGTAGACAAGTTTTCTCTTTACGTTTTTAATTGTTGTGCAAACAACTTTCATTGCCGTCTTTACAAGGTAATTAGCTAAGCGCTTCTTTGAAGAAGGGCATGTTTATTTAGGGGGCTTATGAGCTTATTAGTTTATATGACTAAAATAGGCTCAATCAAGTGTTTAGTTAAGCTTATTTGGTTTATGAGCTTATATGAGGGGGTATTGATAAGCCTGAATTTTCTATCTTATTTAATCAAGGGTGAGCTTATATAACCAAAAGACTTTTATACCCTCATATAGGAGTACAGTTTGTAGATGTTCATGCACTTTTTGGTAATTTTACCTCACTTACTATAGTAAGCTAACCCAAACACTAATCAAGCACTTATGAACTTATCATTTATAAGCTATAAGCTACTTATGAAACATAAGCGTAAGCCGGAAACATAAGCTTAGACAAACACCCCCGAAGAGTATAAGAAAAAGAAGCTTAAATATTGAACTAACTGTTATGGGTGCTCATAGACCGATGGACATTTAACTGGAAATCGGCCGGTTAATCAATTTTCTGTTAACAGGTAATTTTGGTTCACCAATATCATGAACATAAACCTAAACCAAAAATACCGTTTAATCAAAAACACATATTTTTAATAACTAAATTTTCGACCTAACGCCACATTTTTTTATTACGAGCCGAAGGAGAAATGATTTTCAACAACAATAACACATGCACACAACTTACAATAATATTAAACATCAAAAAAACTTTTTTTTTGCCCAATTGCCTTATCAAACAATTAACAACATTTTACTCATATTTAAATTAGTAAATGGAACTAGCATAACAAATATATATCAGCATAGTGCCAGCACAAAGCAACGGCAACTATGAATAGTTTTTATTGATTTTTTAATATTTTTTTCTGTATATATGTAAGGGACAATTCCATATATCGTCAACATATATATCAAATTGCCATATTTTCTCAAAGATGCATTTAAATCATTGTACATTATGCATTATCTGTGAAGTAATTTTTTTTTGAAAAACGAGGCTTCTAATATTTATTCTATGATTTGTCAAAATGTGTATATGTTTTTGAAAGAAATTGTTGGGCGCCTATAACTGAATTGCCAAAATTACTCTCCTTTAGTCTCAAAATTTTAGCAGCACCTACAATTAAACTCTTCATATATGGTTATAGATATAGATATATCCTAGTATATAAAATCAGTTAATTTACTCTTTCAAGGATACTTGTACATCCCTTCATTGCAAACCCCAGATTCCCCTATTTTTCTCAAGGTATTCTAATACCTCGATCCAAAACCCAGCTTTTCTCCTCGGTTTCCATGTGACACTGTCTTCGGATGTGTTGAGCCAAGCTTTACACAACGCAATTTCTTCCTCCACGATCCATGGAATGTTTTGTTGTTTCTCCTTGTCCTTTTAGACTTTTTTTTTACGGCTTCTTTTTGACGGGAGGGACCTCCTCAATGGGAGTGTTATCCTCAACGGGTACTGAAGCTTGAGTAGGAGAGTAAGGTTGATAACTTTGAAAAGCTTGAAAATAGTCCAAATCGTCAACATAAAAAGGTTGAACTGGAAAAAAAGGTTGAGATTGGTTCAGAGGTGGTGATGATCAAATGTTAAATCGTGATACATTTGTGGTGAAGAAGAAGGATAAATTTGTGGATGGTACATAGTTTGATGTTGTTGATACATTTGTGGGTGTGGTTGTGATTTTGATGGTGTGTCCTATCAAAAGTTGTGGGTTGAAAATTAAGCGGTGGTGGGTGATTCTTTTGGTGTTTTGCTTTTAGGAGTTTTTGAAGTTTATGCTATAGTATAAGAAAGAATGAGTTTTGAATGTGTGAATAAATCTGAAAGGGTATTGGTGTATTTATAGTTAAATAAATATATTTAAATACTTGGTCAAAAACTGACCCGTTGGGATTTTTTGTGTATTCCTTCGTTTAATCACCAGCTTCACCCAATCAACACAAAAGTCACACCACCACGCCTGGTGGTGGCAATGGTGTTACGGTGGTGGCCCCTATTCACGTGTCCCCCTCCCAACTACGTCATGTCTAACCACCTTGAATTACATGCCTATATACATTTTCTAACTTATTTAAGAGCACATCATTACTTCTTAATTCAATTTTCATCTAGCCGCCTCACGTTTCATTCAACCGGGTTTCCTTACATTCACTTTCCACGTGTCGCCTAACCAGTTCCAACTTCAGTTTTCAAATCTTCAAGCTACTCTACAAATAAAGTTTAACGGCGTCGATTTTTATCAGGCCAGCCTTATACAGAACTTGCTATAGGTTTGAGTCACAAAACCCACCCCTTCACAAAAAAGCAAAGAATAGCACATTACATTTTCTTAAGAACTCAAATCCACTAGAAAAGGTTTTGGTTGTTTGATGTGGTGTCAAGCGTAGATGGTTTCATCTTGACCATCAGTATACACAAATGCCACTAGTTGTGAACGATTTCGATGGTGGTATCTGATGTCCCTTCAGCGGGAATGATTAGCCTGATGAATCTCTGATTCAAAATCATTATGGCAGCAGCAGTGATGCAATCAGTTGAAACATCTGAAATTAGTATCCCAAACGATCATTCAGTGATGTTCGGCCAGCCACTTTTAGTTGTTCATATTTTTGGGCTGTTGCAGCTCTAATAATAAAAGTAGCACGTGGTCTAAAACGGAAACGTACAGTCATAAATTGTTGAGATTTTTGCATAGCTTTGTTGCACTCACTTTCATATACTTTATGCTTATTTGTAGTTTTACATCAATTATTTATATACAAATTTGAGCATATGATCTTAATGAAATTCTACCGCCTTTGTGCTGCTAACCATAACATTTGATGTTGGATTGGCATGCCAATCAATATAACTAAATGTGTCACAAAGAAATTTACGATATATTAGCTTCATAGTATCACTTTTATTAGGGAACTTATTCACTGTCAGTTTTTTCTTGAACATGTATGTTGAAAACATTCACATGGACCATCCAAAACTTTCCTAATATCATTTACAAAAGTACACCAAAGTGGATACTGAGACTCATCAAATTTTCAGTAACTAAATATGCAGCCGTCTATGAATATGCTTCGAAATTAGTGACTTGACGAAATTTGGTTGTCAGGGACTGTTGGTGCAATTATACCTGTATAAGGGATTATATGTGAAATCAGGTAAATCCACATGAGCCAACCAAAGTAATGTAGTTTAACTAATATTATTATTATAAACATGTTTCAGGAACCAACCGTTGTCATGCGTACGCCGTCTAGAAGAAACGATTAGATGCCCTAAAAGCTGATCAGAGATGGCTTTTTTGAATAAAAAGCTTCTTGTTTTCAAGCTCATTCTCAACAGATCTGGGGCACAGCTGCGCCCGGCAGTTGTACCTTCATATCAATTTCTTAACACCACTAGTGTCCACCCACAAGGGCCTGCTCCTCGGTCTTTATATGGTAAGTCAATTCGATTCATTTTTATTATCAATGTATATTTATATATGTCCCCCCAAATTGATGATAAATGTCATGTTTAGAAAGATTTTCAGTAAAGAAGCTTAGCCGGCTATTCTATAGGATCACCCATCCAGTTCCTTCCACTGTGTGGGTCTGGCCAAGGTCTGAGGAAACTGATGAATGCATTCACTATTATATTGCTGTGCCCGGAATGCATGATGAGGACGTTAAGGTATCTGTTGAAAACAACAGCGTCTGTGTTGTAGCTGAAGGTGATAAGATATTTGAAGCCACACACTCTTTTAAAAAGTATATTTGCTATATTGATTTACCGGATATTGATTCAACTAATAAGATCTACACAACGCGTGGTATCAAGGCTGAGATGGAGTTTAATTGTGGACAAGTAAAGCTAACTATTCCTAAGCTGAGACAAGAGGAGAAGATGTTTGATGTCAAAGTCAATCATACCTTCGAAACATACCTAGACCACCAGATGTCTGCTTAAATTATGCTTATTATCTTTTTGGACAGTGTTTGTTAGGTTTTCTGATATGCTTGGTGTTATTAATCACCTTTGTATTGAGTTGGTATGTGAATCCCATCATGGCTATTAGATGTTATAAGTTTGGGCCTCAGAGTTTTATGGAGTTTTTACTGAATGGGTCAATCAATGCGTCTTTTTAGTAGTACCAGGCGACCACGATAGGAGTATAATCTTTCCAACTCCCAAGAGTCGACCTTAAGTCGGTCATTACAGGTCCGGTTGCCTGCATTCAGGCAGGTAGTTAATCAATTGTACGTAGCTCTCTTTTTAGATAATCTGTTTATTTAATAAAATATGGCTTGCGTCCTTCTCATCCTGCTCTGAAAAATTAGTAGCTGCAACTGAACTAGGTATCTGTAACTATACGAGTATTAATTAGTGTTTAGTTTATGATCATCCAAACGAATTAATGGTTGAAAATGCACATTAGACAAATTGCATCTGGAAAAAAAAATATTTGAATGATGAAATGCATGTGTTAGTAGATTCAAATGTGTCCCCAAGTTTTATAATCAACGACACCTGGATATTAAAAAATAATCAACGGCTCATATTCATTTCCCCTTTCAGCATTAAATGTAAAACAAAACCTCCAATATTCAGCATTAAATGAAAAGTCAAGTCAACAAGAACATTCAAACTTAACTTTCAACATTCATCACTTTTATTATAAATACCATTTCATTGTAACATTTCATATAATCCTATAAAAAAATAATTCTTCAAACCAACCATTAACATCTTATCCCCTAAATTCAATTTCTAGAGCAAGATATGTGACGAAAAACAAGATGTAAATTTATTAGCAAACAAAGAATTATGCTCAATCTAATCATTAATCGTATGAATCAACTCAGTTATGTTGTGAAACATCAATTTTTCAGGTATATTCTCAGTTAATTTAATTTTATATGTTATTACTTAATATGTTATTTTAATGATTATAGTTTATGTGTTAATGATATTAAACTATGAAATCAGCTTCATTTTTAATGCTATGAAACTCTGAAATCAGCTTCATTCTTAATGTTATTAAATCATATATGATTTTAGATATCAATGGTTTTTATAATATTATGAAACGAGATATCAATGGTTTTCTAACTATAGGTTATAGATTTTTTTATGTTATAGAAACATAAAATCAGTCTTATTCTTGAAACCAGATATCATTGGTTTTCAAAATTTAAAAATCAATTAATTAAGGATAGTTCGAAAAATATAATGGCTTAAATTAGAAAAGTTTGAAGAATATTAAACATTTAATAAGAAAACCAAAAATCCTTTTTGAAACTGTAACACAAAATCTCTCAAAACAAAACCTTCAACATTCAGCATTAAAAGAAAAGTCAAGTCAACAAGAACATTCAAACTCAACTTTCAACATTCATCACTTTTAGTATAAATACCATTTGATTGTAACATTTCATGTAATTTCATATAATCCTATGAACAAATAATTCTTCAAACCAACCATTAACATCTTATCCCCTAAATTCAATTTCTAGAGTAAGATATGTGACAAAAAACAAGATGTAAATTTATTAGCAAACAAAGAATTATGCCCAATCTCATTAATCGTATGAATCAACTCAGTTATGTTGTGGAACATCAATTTTCCAGGTATATTCTTAGTTAAATTAATTTTATATGTTATTACTTAATATGTTATTTTAATGGCTATAGTTTATGTGTTAATGATATTAAACTATGAAATCAACTTCATTTTTAATGTTATGAAACTCTTAAATCAGCTTCATTCTTAATGTTATTAAATCATATATGATTTTAGATATCAATGGTTTTTATAATATTATGAAACCATATATCAATGGTTTTCTAACTATAGGTTATAGATTTTTTTATGTTATGAAACATAAAATTAGTCTTATTCTTGAAACTAGATATCAATGGTTTTCAAAATTTAAAAATCATTTAATTAAGGATAGTTCAAAAAATATAATGGCTTAAATTAGGAAAGTTTGAAGAATAATAATAATAATCATTTAATAAGCAAAACGGAAAATCTTTTGAAATGTACAAAACATCATGATGTTTCGGGATAATAATTTTGAATGATAAATCATTTCCTTAGTTTTTAGGGGTTTTTATCCAACCAATGCTTTGGGTGAAATTCAAAGCATGGAAACAATGCTAACTTATTCAAATAGATTATAAATACAGGCACATACATTACAGTAGCACTCCATTTTTCTCTCAAATAATACACACGCACTTAATCGTTGATATTGGAGCTCTATAATATTATATCTATTCAATTTTTCAATTGCCATTTCTTTTTTTTGAGGTTTAAATCAGAAACATTCATCTTTTATCTTTGTGTGCATTGTAGCAAAGAAATAGAGATTGAGTACATGACTCAAGTGCGCCAGACTTGGATCCAATGCTCGATGATATCAAAATATTAGTGTGTTGCATCAGTATTGGAAGTCTCACCCTATAGGAAAATCCGAATGAGCTATGCAGTTTTTAGAGCTGCGTATTGCAAGATCAACTTGTAATCTTTTTGTTACTCAATTCATTGAGTTCTATAAGTTCTATTTATTAATAATTGTTTGACAGTTGCATTTTGCAATTTGATACTTATCATATATCGTTCAGGGTAATCGTGTTCAAAGCTATTGCTAAAAACAACAGAATCAAAAGTTTCAATTTTTACTCGATGAATATCAAGAATTTTACTAATTTTATCTAAAGATTTTTTATGCTTTATGCTAAATTATGACATCATTTTTTACAAGTCTATGTTTTTTTATTTGTCGATGTTATTTTTGTCAAGTGTACATAAACTTTAACATTCCTCTAAGTATTTTTTATAGTTTATGCTAAATTAGGTAATAAAAATTTCCAATTATCTATTCTATAAGTGAAATTTCTATACATTTTAAATTTATTTATTAATCCTAAAGCAATTTCTTAAAGCATCCCGTCCAACGGACGGGCCTTGCGGCTAGTTATAATATATTCTTATGTTTTCTGTAATATATAATCAGTTAACATGAGATAAAAATTGGGGAAATCACAATTACATGTCCTATCTTTGCTTTGAGTTTGTTGTTGTGCAACACCTGCATAAATTGTTGACAAGTCCTATGTCTCTTTGTAAATTTATATGTAATTATTGTGGTGGACATATGCTCTTGTGTACTCTGATATATTCTTGCAATAAAAGTAAGCAAAACTTTTGCTTGTTTAATTGTACTCTAGGCCTTGCCCCAAAGAAAAAAAGATCAACTAGTTGGAGAATCTGACGCTCAAAGAAAAGTTGGGAAATATGTGTTATCCGGCATTTAATAAGAAATTAGTGGGTTGTATTTAGATATAAAAGTGAAAATTCAATTGTTTTGGAATTAGATTCTGAATATAAAAGTGAAAATTCAATTGTTTTGGAACTAGATTCGGAAGCAAAATTTACAAGACGTGTATCAGATTGAAGTAGCACCGTTTTGTTATGTATTTCTCTCTGTGCAAAGCTGTGAAGTTGATCAAATTTGGTCAGACATTACTGATATATTACTTGGTGCCGGTTGTTGGAATGAGTCAGTTGGTGCTGATTTGCTGCTTATTATTATTGCAACGGGTCAAACCCGAACCGAACCGACCAAACATGACCTGAAAACCGACTTTGAGGAAACCATGAATCGAAAACCGAACCGAAGTTAACCGGTCTAGATAGTTTGTGTATTTTTTTTATTTTGACCCGAACCGAACCGAGCAAAACCGAAACCGAAAACCATAATTATATAAAACCGAAAACCAAACCGAATAACGTCAGTTCGGCTCGGTTTATAGGTTCGATTCGGTTCGGTTTGGTTTTTGGTTGATTTTGCTCAGCCTTACTTATTGGTACAAGTCGATACAATCTGCAATATTAGTTTTGGAGACACATAACTTGAAAACCTCTTGACATGTCTGAAAATTAAGGGATATTATCAACTGAGCTCAAAAGTATAAGTGAAGACAACATTGTCAACATGACTGCTGTTTGTTTATTAAGAGATTCTGAATCTGAATCTGATTTGCACATCTGAATCTGAATATTCGGTAGAAAAGTCTGGATGTGATTACCATCTGAATCTGAATAAGTGGTTGAGAAATCTGAATCTGAATGAAATAAAACTGTTTTTTTGGTAAAAAGTTTAGATGTGTTAAACTACAGTTTTTACAATTTAAATATAAAACGTTTGCGTTCGCACAAAAATAAACTTCATTAAATAAATTTTTTTATATAGTATAATCAGCAAAATACATCCCTGTGGTTTGCACTTTCTCACAAAATACAACCCTGTCAGAAACTTTTGGCAGTTTATACCCTTCGTTAGGCAAACGTTAGACATAATATATCCCTGAGGACGAACGATGCAAATATTTTTCCGTTATCTTCTGATGAAGGATGTATTTTACAGTGCAAACCACAGGGATGTATTTTGCAAATATTTTATTATTTATTTTATTTTATTATTATAATTTTTTTTGTTTTTAATTTTTTTTTTAATTTTTAGATTTTTTTAATTATTATTATTATTATTACCATTGGCCCTTTTTTATATTATTTTATATTATTAATATTATTATTTTTTTTATCTGTTTGGTACATTTTTTTTGTTTTTTGTTCGTTTTTCTCCGACGTTATTATACGTATTGGTACGTTTTTGTATGTAGAAAAACAAAATGTATCAAAAAGTATAAAAACGTATTAAAACGTAAAAAACGGAAAAAAGGGTAAAAAAACAATGTATAAAAACATATTAAAACGTACGTTTTTTCGTTTTTATACGTTTTACGTTTTTGTACATTGTTTTTTCTTTTTTGTACGTTTTCGTTTTATACTTTTTGATACATTTCGTTTTTCTAAGTTTTTGTACGGATGAAAACGTAAAATCAGGGATAAAAACTGAAAATAAATACGGATGAAAACATACAAAATCGGACAAATCAGAAAAAATCATACAAAAACGGATAAAAAACTTATAAAAACGTACAAAATCGTATAAAAATTAACCAAAACATATTTAAATTGATAAAAGCGGATGAAAACGTATGAAAACGTACGAAAACGTATAAAAACATATAATAACGTCAGGGAAAAACGGACAAAAACGAAAACAACGTATTAAACAGATAAAAAAATTATTAATAATTTTAAAAAAATAATAAAAACGGCCAATAGTCATAATAAAAAATTATCAAAATAAAAAAATAAAAAATAAAAAATAAAAAAACAAAAAGAAAAATAAAATAAATTTAAAAAATAAAATAAAAATAAAATATTTGCAAAATACATCCTTGTGGTTTTCTCACACAATACATTCCTCGTCAGAAGGTAACGGAAAAATATTTGCATCGTTAGTCCTCAAGGATGTATTATGTCTAACGATTGCCTAACGAAGGATGTAAACTGCCAAAAGTTTCTGACAGGGATGTACTGTGTGAGAAAGTGCAAACCACAAGGATGTATTTTGCAGTTTACTCTATAATCAATTTAAAGTTTGAATTGAACTTCTTAAAACGATTAACTAAATTAGTCACGTTAGAATTGAGATGTATGAGTCCGAAACCATACCCTTCAATTTGAACAAAATATAAGTTGACACATATCATGTTATACACTCTTTATCTAACAAAACATACGTAATGATTCTATTTAATACTTTTAATATAAAAAACAAAGGTGAAATAAGAAAAAAAAAATCAAGAAATGAAAAAAAAACACCAAAATAAAAAAATCATAACAAAGTAGAAAAAAAATAAAAACAAAAAAGTTAGAAAAAAAATACATTAAGAAGTGTTTAGACACCCCTTCACATCTAGTTCCGTAAGAGATTTATACCTCTTACTGTCTCTTAATGATCAGAAAAAACAAACGCTCTTAACACTGCTTGCTTCTTATTCTAAATGACTTGAAAAAACAAACAGTCTTAATGACTCAAATGTCTAACCGCGTCTGAATGAGTTAAATTAAGATGCTATTAAGAGGTATTTCTGAAAAAACAAACACCACCTAAATGACTCTAGTTCGTCAAATGAGTCCATGTCTTCTTCCTCTTATCCAACTCTTGCACACCTTTTTTTTGGCACATACGAGTTTCCTTAAACCTTGTTCGTAACTCCTTGCCTTTGTTAAACTTATAGATTGGATTAAGAATTCTCTGTCAGTTGGGGCAAGCTTGGGAAAAGATGATTGGAAGAGTATATCCTAGCAAGATTTTAAGCATTATAAGAAAATATATTACCGAAAACTAAAAGGGGGTTGAATAGTTTACCGCTTTTTATTTTAACGTATCTTTTGTTTATAAAAACTTAGATTCGAGTTTATGTGATCTCAATATGTATACAATATGAACAATGCAAGTAAATAAATAAATGATAAATAAATATGCAAGACAAGAGATAAGAGTTAGAAAGATCAAACCACAACACAAGGATTTATAGTGGTTCGGTAACGATGCACCTCTTCGCCCTACTCCACTTCCCGAGCACCAAACTCGAGAGTTCTCTTCACTATGTCAACAAACTCCCTTTAGGCGAAGAAAACCGTACACAACTTAGCTTACACCAATTTTCGACACTAATCGAAATGTCGAGTTTTAATCCTAGCTAGAACCAATCTACCACACCTTTTGTATTTTGAGGACTAAAATACTAACCGTACTACTTCACTTCACCAAAACACTATCACGGTCACACCAATCTAGCACTACCTACTATGATCACCACTATCTAACTATACTTTCTATGATCACCACAATCTACACAACTACAATACACACCTTCACAATATACACAAATGATTTACAAGATATGATACAATCTCCATAACAACACAAACTAAACTACAATACTTCTTGACTTGATGATAAGAAGTATTCTTCTCTTGCACTTGAGGAATTAAGCTTGGATCACTTGGAAACAAATGCTTATGATTAAATGATCAAAGGATTGTAGATAATGTATGAACTGATTTTAGACAGAAAATAATCAGTGCAAAATGTAAAAAAATCGGCGGGGAACAGTCTGCTATTTATAGGCAGAACTGGGAGCGTTTAGGACTGGTCGGCCCCCTTAGCTCCTAGGCCAGCCCCATTATCACTAAAGGGGGCCGCCCTGGCCTGGACGCTCCTTTTTTTGTCTTTTCCAGGGGAGTAGTTTTCTGGAACATTTCTAGCCGTTTTTAGGTAGAAAATTTGAATTCAAAATATTTCTTTTAAATAAAATATATCTTTTAAATGTAAAAAATATTTTGTAAAAGTTATAAAAATGTTTGTAACATTTTATAAAAAAATATGAGGTTGAATAAAAATTCCTTTGATCATAAAATGCATTAAGCATTTATTTATTCATACCTTTAAGTGATTAAATTTTTAAAATAAAAATTTACTACTAATTACTTGTTTAGTTTTAATTTTACATTGAGCGTTTTTATATTTTGTGATTATAAAAACGTAGAGAGGTCAAAAAATTAATAACGTTTTTAGGCATTATTTCTATCAACAATCTCCCCATTTTTTATGATTACAAAATCTAAAATCATTAAATGTAAAATTATTTTTAAGCAAGTATTTAATGAGTTTTATTTTCATTTCTCCCCCTTTTTGTAGAATCAAAAAGGCTTCGTCGATGATTACGCGTAAAATCGACGAAATAAACGCTCCCCCTTGATGTGTGCTCCCCCTCGTTCGAGGGCACCAAGGAATCGAGTTATGGTATATTGTTGGGATTAAAAGACTTCATGATGATCTTGACGTTACTGCTGCTAAGGTTTGTGTTACTGCTGCTAAGCTAAAGTTAGTGTTGTTTATTAACTCTAATGAAAAATATGATAAGTAGTTAGTACTGCTAGTTCATAGTTACTACTGCTAGTGTAACTTAGTTACTACTGCTAGTGTAACTTAGTACTGCTAGTGTATATTAGTACTGATAGTGTATATTAGTACTGCTAGTTACTACTGCTAGTATATGTTAGTACTGCTAATGTAAAGTTAGTACTGCTGGTAAAGATTGAAAAAAATATTCTAACTATTTACTACTGCTTGTACACAGTTAATGCTGTTGGTGTATAAGTTACTACTGTTGGTGCTAAGTTAATGCTGTTAGTACAAAAGTTACAAATGCTCAAAGATTAAGACTGCTGAAAGAGTTTCTACTGTCAGAAGAGAATGGATAAAGACAGAAGAAAGGATAAAGATTGATTGAGATCAAGATTACTTACGTGATAAGTATTAGTTATTTATAGAACAGATTATAATGAATATTCTAAGTTTTAGAAATATATTGTAAATCGACTAAGACTCTTTGGTGTATAAAAGGAGGTCCTAGGGCATAGAGTTTACTATCAAAAAATCTAGAAATATTGTGTTTTGATATCGTTATAGATTCAAGGTTTTGTAACCCTAATACTAGGAGAGTATTCGTATTATTTGTAATAATAATATTAGAGCTTTTATTGTTGAATTATATTGTTTTGTGTTACTGTTCCATTAAGAATTCTTCTAATATTAAAGATTAGATTCTGCATAATCTTTAATACATTCATAAAGTTTTTACTATAGTTGTGTTAGATTTATCTAATATAACTAAACCTTAAACAAGCTTAAGGAATTCGATCATTAGAAGTTAACTGGGATCAACAAGTAGTATTAGAGCTTGTTGCTTTGAGAAACTTTGCTAGAAGATATGGATTCAGAATCTGCACATATGGTGGCTGCATCCGAGGTTCCAATGCTCAAACCTGGTGAGTTTGAGTTATGGAGGATAAGAATAGAACAGCACATCCAGATGATTAACTATGCTCTATGGGAGGTCATAGAGAATGGAAACACTGCACCAAAAACAATAGTTGTGAAAGGTGTTGAGAAAGTAATACCTCCTACAACTGCTGAAGAAAAGGCTCAGAAGAGGTTAGAAGTGAAGGCCAGAAGCACCTTGATGATTGGAATACCTAATGAACATCAGTTAAAGTTCAACTCCATCAAGGATGCTAAGTTACTGCTGGAAGCTATGGAAAAGAGATTTGGTGGGAATGCTGCTACAAAGAAAACTCAAAGAAATCTCTTGGAACAGCAGTATGAACACTTCACTGCTCATAGCTCAGAAACCCTTGATCAAACTTTTGATAGGCTTCAGAAGCTTGTGAGTCAGCTGGAGATTTTGGGTAAAGCACTTTCACAAGAAGATGTGAACCAGAAGCTGTTGAGAAGTTTGTCACCAGAATGGAACACACATGTTGTTGTGTGGAGGAACAAGCCTGAATTAGAGACAATAAGCATGGATGATCTCTACAACAATATCAAAGTATATGAACCAGAAGTCAAAGGGACATCAAGCTCAAATACAAGCACACAAAACATGGCTTTGTGTCCTTTAACAGCTCTAACAAACTAATGAAGCAGTTAACACTGCTCATGGAGTTTCTGCTGTTCGCACTCAAGTTAGTGCTGCTAACTCCACAAATGTTGATAACTTGAGTGATGCTGTGATCTGTGCATTCTTTTCTAGTCAATCAAACAATCCTCAACTTGCAAATGAGGATCTACAACAACTCCATCCATATGACTTGGAATAGATGGATTTGAGATGACAGATGTCCATGTTGACTATGAGGGCAAGAAGGTTCTTGAAGAACACTGGAAGGAAGGTGACTATTAATGGTAATGAGACCATAAGGTTTGATAAGTCCAAGGTGGAGTGCTACAACTGCCACAAGAGGAGACATTTTGCCAGAGAGTGCAGAGTTCCAAGAAACCAAGACAACAGGAAAAAGGGAAAGCTCAAGAAGGAGTGTGCCAGTGGAGAAAACTACTTCCAATGCTTTGATCTCATGTGATGGTCTTGGTGGTTATGACTGGAGTGATCATGTAGAGGAAGAACCAACAAATTATGCATTCATGGCCTACTCATCTTTAAGTTCTAATTCTGAGGTATCTAATGATTCTACTTGCTCAAAATCTTGTCTTGAAACTGTTGAAGTGCTTAAATCTCAATATGAACAGCTATTGAAAAGATTTGAGAAATCTGAGTTAATGGTTGTAGCTTATAAGACAGGTTTACAGTCTGTAGAAGAAAGACTTGAATTTTATAAAAAGAATGAGTCTGTTTATGTAGAAAAGATTAACGACTTAAAATGAGATATTCAAGTAGGAGAGATAACTATTGGGGAGCTTAGGAAGAAACTAGAAATAGTTTAAAAGGAAAAAGATGGTAATCAGTTTAATGTAGACAAATTTTAAAATGCATCTAAAAGCTTAAACAAGATCATAGAGAGTCAGATTGTAGACAATTGCAAGAAAGGTATGCAGTTCCACCTCCCCTAACAGAAAATTTCATGCCTCCAAAACCTGACTTGTCATTTACTGGATTAGAAAAGTTTATAAATGAGCCTGTAGTTATTAAGCCTATAGTTGAGAACAATGGAGCTAAGGCTAGTGAAGCAAAGCCTAAAGAAGTTAGGAAGAATAATGGTGCTCCAATTATTGAGGATTGGGTTTCAGGTAGTGAGGAAGAAAATGTGTCTCAAACTAAGATTGAAAAGAAATTAGCTAAGCCTAGTTTTGTTAAGATAGACTTTGTCAAAGCTAAACAAACAAACAAAAGTGATAGGAAAATGGCTAAACAAATTGAGCACAATAGGCAAAACACTCACATTCCTAGAGGCGATCAACTGGAATAATATAATGTCCAAGAGACTAGGAAGTAATTTTGAGATGTTCAACAATGCTTGTTATGTGTGTGGAAGTTTTGATCACTTGCAAGTTGATTGTAATTATCAAAGGGTGATAAAACCTGTTTGGAACAATGCTAAAATGGTGAATCATCAGAATTTTTCAAAAAAAAAAACTAACCCCTGCCCTAAAAAGAACATGGTTCCAAGAGCAGTAATGATGAAGTATGGCTTAGTATCAGTTAATACTGCTAGACAAGTTAATGTTGCTCACTCAAAAACAACAGTGAATGCTGCTAGACCAAAGTCATATTTTTCAAAAATAGCACATTCAATTGTTAAGAGGCCCATTCATAAGAATACAACATTTAAAAATAGTAATTTTAATCAAAGAGTTAATACTGTTAAGGATAAAAATGTTAATACTGTTAGGCCAAAAGCAGTAGTTAATGTTGTTCTGGGAAATAATATTAATGTTGTTAAGACCTCAGCTTGTTGGGTTTTAAAACCAGAGACTAAAGTTTTAGACCATGTTTCTAAGCACAATAGTGCATCAATCACCCTAAAGAAGTTTGATTATGTTGATACACAAGGCAGATCCAAGTCAGTAATGGCTTGGGTCCCTAAAAGAAACTGATTTTCTTATCCAATGTGAAGGGCAATCCACAAATGGATTTACAGGATAAAGGAGTGATTGATAGTGGATGCTCAAGGCACATGACAGGGAACATGTCCTATCTTACAGACTATAAAGAAATAGATAGAGGATATGTTGCTTTTGGAGGGAACCCCAAAGGAGGAAAAATCACAGGAAAAGGTACAAAAGCAAGTGATAATGCAGGTCAGGCTAGAATGGAGACAGAACCTGTCAAAAATTACATTTTGCTATCATTGTGGCATGTTGATCTATCGTTTTCCCAAGATCCAAAGAGTTATCAAGATGATGGATCCAAACCTTCAAGTGATGATGAGAAGAAGGTTGATGAAGATCCAAGAAAAGATAGTGAAAGTATTGATCAAGAGAATGATGATAATGTTAACAGCACTAACAATGTTAATGCTGCTAGCACAAATGAAGTTAATGCTGTTGGTAGAAAAACAAGCATTGAACTTCCAAATGATCCAAATATGCCTGCTTTGGAAGATATAAGCATATTTGACCTCTCAAGAGATAATGAAGATGTTGGTGCAGAGGATGACATGAACAATTTGGATACAACAATCCAAGTCAGTCCTATTCCAACTACAAGAATTCATAAAGATCATCCTCTCAATCAAGTGATTGGAAATTTGCAATCAGGTACACAAACAAGAAACATGTCAAAGAATTTGGAGGAGATGGGTTTGTTAGTACTATTCAACAAAGAACAAACCATAAAGACCTTCAAAACTGCTTGTTTGCTTGCTTTTTATCACAAGAAGAACCCAAAAAGGTAATTCATGCATTGAAAGATCCAAGCTGGATAGAGGCTATGCAGGAAGAGCTTCTACAATTTAAGCTACATGAAGTATGGACTTTAGTAGATTTACTAAATGGAAAAAGGGCTATAGGCACTAAATGGGGTTTCAGGAATAAAAAGGATGAAAGGGGAATTGTGATAAGAAATAAAGCAAGATTGGTTGCTCAAGGGTACACACAAGAAGAAGGGATTGACTATGATGAAGTCTTTGCCCCTGTTGCAAGAATTGAAGCTATAAGGCTATTTTTAGCTTATGCTTCATTTAAAGATTTTGTGGTGTATCAAATGGATGTAAAAAGTGTTTTTCTCTATGGGAAGATTGAAGAAGAGGTGTATGTATGTCAACCACCAGGATTTGAAGATCCATACTTTCCTGATAGAGTATATAAGGTTGAAAAAGCACTATATGGACTACATCAAGCTCCTAGAGCTTGGTATGAAACCTTGTCAACATATCTGTTGGACAATGAGTTTCAAAGAGGGAAAATTGACAAAACCTTATTCATCAAAAGGTACAAAGGTGATATTTTGCTGGTCCAAGTTTATGTGGATGATATCATCTTTGGTTCAACAAAGAAGGAGCTATGCAATGCATTTGAAAAGTTGATGCATGAGAAATTTCAGATGAGTTCTATGGGAGAACTTACATTCTTTTTGGGATTACAAGTGCAGCAGAAGAAGGATGGCATATTTATTAGTCAAGATAAATATGTTGGTGAAATTCTAAAGAAATTTAGGATCCAAGTCATGAGGCTTGGATACCCAAAAGAAACTAAATTTTCCTTATCTAATTGCAGGGCAATCACAAGTGGGATTACGGATCAGGATGTGATAAGATAGTGGATGCTCAAGGTACATGACAGGGAACATGTCCTATCTTATAAACTATGAAGAGATAGATGGAGGATATGTTGCTTTTGGAGGAAACCCCAAAGGAGGGAAAATCATAAGAAAATGTACCATTAAAACTGGTAATCTAGATTTTGAAAATGTGTATTTTATGAGAGAGTTAAAGTTTAATCTTTTTAGTGTCTCACAAATGTGTGATAAAAAGAATAGTGTTCTTTTTAATGACACTGAATGTATTGTTTTATCTCCAAACTTTAAGTTAATTGATGAAAGTCAAGTTTTACTTAGAGTTCCTAGAAAGAACAATATGTATAGTGTTGATTTAAAGAACATAGTTCCTAAAGGAGGTTTAACTTGCCTTTTTGCAAAAGCCACATCTGATGAATCTAAACTTTGCATAGAAGGCTAGGTCACTTAAATTTTAAAACCATGAATAAATTGGTTAAGGGAAATCTTGTAAGAGGTTTACCTTTCAAGCTTTTTAAAAATGATGAAACTTGTGTTGCTTGTCAAAAGGGAAAGCAACATAGAGCCTCTTGTAATTCCAAAACAAAGAACTCAATCAGTCTTCCTTTACATTTGTTGCATATGGACTTGTTTAGACTGACATTTATAAAAAACCTAATAAAGAAAATGTATTACCTACTTGTCATAGATGATTATAGTAGGTTTACATGGGTTTTATTTCTAGCTACTAAAGATGAGACTAATGGCATTCTTAAGTCCTTTATAAATGGGATAGAAAATCTAGTAGAAAGGTTAAGGTGATTAGATGTGATAATGGGACTGAATTCAAAAACAAAGAAATGAATCAGTTTTGTGAGATGAAGGGTATTTTAAGACAAATTAGTGTAGCTTGAACTCCTCAACAAAATGGAGTTGTTAAGAGGAGGAATATGACACTAATTGAGGCTAGCTAAGGACATGCAGCTGATTCAAAGTTGCCAACCAACTTTTGGGCAGAATCAGTTATATTGCTTCTATGTTGCAAAATAGAGTGTTAGTAGATAAGGCACATAACAACGACCCCTATATGAACTTTTCTTGGTAGAACAACCAACTTTATAATGTTTATGGACCATATGGTGTCATGATTCCAATTCTTAAATACCATAGATCACTTAGGAAAATTTGATGATAAGGCTGATGAAGGTTTCTTTGTTGGATACTCTTTGAATAGTAAAGCCTTTAGAGTATTCAATAGTAGAACACGGATAGTGGAAGAAAACTTGCATATTAGGTTTAGTGAGAGTACACCTAATGTTGTAGGTAGTAGACCAGATTGGCTATTTGATATTAATGCACTAACAAGAACAATGAATTATAAGCCAATTGTAGCAGGTACACAGTCTAATGGTATTGTAGGTACAAAAGCAAGTGATAATGCAGGTCAAGCTAGAAAGGAGATAGAACCTGTCAATAATTACATTTTGCTACTATTATGGCCTGCTGATCCACCATTTTCCCAAGATCTAAAGAGTTCTCAAGATGATAGATCCAAACCTTCAAGTGAGGATGAGAAGAAGGTTGATGAAGATCCAAGAATAGATAGTAAAAGTATTGATCAAGAGAAGCATGATAATATTAACAACATAACAATTAAAGTTGCTAAGCACAAATGAAGTTAAAAAGATGTTTGGAGGAAAAACAACATATGAACTTCCAGATGATCCAAAAATTCCTGCTTTGGAAGATTATAGCATATTTGACCTCTCAAGTGATGATCAAGATGATGGTGCAGAGGCTGACATGAATAATTTGGATACAACAATCCAAGTCTGTCCTAATCCAACTACAAGAATTCATAAAGATCATCCTCTTGATCAAGTGATTGGAGATCTGCAATCAGCCACATAAACAAAAAGGATGTCAAAGAATTTGGAGGAACATAGGTTTGTTAGTACTATTAAACAAAGAACAAACCATAAAGACCTTCAAAACTGCTTGTTTTCTTGCTTTTTATTACAAGAAGAACCCCAAAAGGTAATTACATTGCATGAAGAGATCCAAGCTGGATAAAGGCTATATGAAGGGAAGAGCTTCTACAAATTCAAGCTACACAGAAGTTTGGACTTTAGTGTATTACAAATGGAAAAAGGGCTATTGGGCACTAAATGTGTTTTCAGGAATAAAAAAGGATGAAAGGGGAATTGTGATAAGAAATAAAGCAAGATTGGTTGCTCAAGGGTACACAAAAGAAGAAGGGATTGACTATGATGAGTCTTTTGCCCCCTGTTGCAAAGAATTGAAGCTATAAGGCTATTTTTTTAAATTTATGCTTATCAATTAAATATTTTGTGTGTATCAATTAATGTAAACGTGCTTTTCCTCTATTGGAAAGATTGAAAGAAGAGGTGTATTATGTCAACCATCAGATTTGAAGACCTTACTTTATCTGATAGGAGTATGACAAGGTGAAAAACATAGTAAAACAACATCAAGCTCCTAAAGCTTGGTATGAAACCTTGTCAACATATCTGTTGGACAATAGGTTTGAAAGAGGGAAAATTGACAAGACCTTATTCATCAGAAGGCACAAAGGTGATATTTTGCTAGTTCAAGTGTATGTGGTTGACATCATCTTTGGTTCAACAAATAAGAAGTTATGCATTGCAGTTGAGAAGTTGATGCATGAGAAATTTTAGATGAGTTCTATGGAAGAACTTACATTCTTTTTGGGATTACAAGTACATCAAAAGAAGGATGGGATATAGTCAAGATAAATATTTTGGTGAAATTTTAAAGAAATTTAGGTTTACAGAAGTCAAGACTGCAAGCACACCAATGGAAACTTAAAAGCCTTTGCTCAAGGATGAAGATGGTGAAGAAGTGGATGTTCATTTGTATAGGTTAATGATTGATTCATTAATGTATCTTACATCTTCAAGACCTGACATCATGTTTGCAGTGTGTGCCTGTGCTAGATACCAAGTCAATCCAAAGGTTTCACATCTTCATGTTGTGAAAAGGATTTTTAGGTACTTAAAAGGTCAACCAAAATTAGGCCTTTGGTATCCAAAAGATTCTCCTTTTGATTTGGTAGCATACACTGTAGTGATTATGCTGGAGCAAGCTTAGATAGGAAGTTTACAATAGGATGTTGTCAATTCCTTAGAAGTAGATTAATATCATGGCAGTGCAAGAAACAGACAGTGGTTGCAAATTCCATAACAAAAGCTGAATATGTGGATGCTTCAAGTTGCTGTGGACAAGTGCTTTGGATTCAAAATCAACTACTTGATTATGGGTACAATTTTATGCATACCAATATCTTTATTGACAATAACCGTACTAATATGCATAATTAAAATCATTTTTCAATTAAAAACCAAAGCATATATATAGCGATAAGACATCTTTTTATAGGATTGCAAATGAAAAGAAGTTGAAGTCAATGTCACAAATCCAGACTGACAAGAAATGTTGCAGATTTGCTTACAAAAGATTTTGATGTAAGTAGATTTAAATATTTGATTGCTAATATTAGAATGTTAAATCCTTAAAGTCTATTATCTCTTTATGTTAATACTGCTGAGTTACTACTGTTAGTTATACTTAATACTGTTAGGTATAATTAATACTGTGATTATTATGAAAATTGCTATGGATTGTATTTTCTTAGTTTTTGAACTAACATTTTGCAGGAAAAGCAAAGAAAAGTGTTAGATTATGTGGAATAAAAACAGATAGAGTGATTTGGTGAGTAAAAGAATTGAGAGAATTTGTGAGTCGAAAAACAGAAAGAGAGCTATGTGAAATAAAAACAGACAGAGTGATTTTGGTGAGAAAAAAGAATTAAGAGAATTGGTGAGAATACAAACAGAAAGAGAGCTGTGTGAAATAAAAACAAATAGAGTGTTTAGACTGGAATTGGAGTTAATGCTAGTAACCCAAAGTTAATGCTGCTATGCATAAACTTACAACTGCTATTAAAAGTTAATGCTGCTAGGCATAAACTTACTACTGCTGTTGAAAGTTAATGTTGCAAGGCATAAACTTACTACTGCTGTTGAAAGTTAATACTACTAGGCATAACTTAGTACTGCTAGTTGAATGTTAATGATGTTGAGGGTATTTTCATAAATACTTCGATTAAGGGTTTCAATCATTCATTTAATTGATTTCATTCACTCATATACTCTCTAATCACAAACCCTAACTTAATTTTATCATCCATCATCAAAACCCAACACAATGACGACCCTAAAGTTCGTTGATACTCATAATCTGGTCGTGTTTTTGGAAAAACCCACAGAAAGTGATGGGTTTGAGCAGATTGTGGATTTTCTTAATGTACACACCATAAAGTATTCTTTAACCGTTAATCCTACAATATATACTTTGTGCATTGAACAATTCTGGGCTACTGTCAAGGCGAAAACTGTCAATGGGGAAGTACAGTTACAAGCCCTAGTGGATGGAAAGAAGATCATCATTACTGAGTCGATTGTAAGAAGAGATCTTCAATTAGAAGATGTTGAAGGTGTTGATTGTCTACCTAATGCTACTATCTTTGAAATGCTTACACTGATGGGGTATGAGAAAATTTCACAGAAGCTTACTTTCTATAAGGCATTCTTTTCCCCACAATGAAAATTTTTTATTCATACTATTTTACAATGCCTAAGTTCTAAGACTACTGCATGGAATGAGTTTAGTAGCACTATGGCATCTGCAATTATCTGTTTAGCTACAAACCAGAAGTTCAACTTTTCAAAGGACATATTTAAAAGTATGGTGAAGAACTTAGATAATGTGTCTGGAAATTTTTTTGATGTATCCAAGGTTTGTACAAGTGTTTGTGAATTAACAAATTGAAGGGATGCCTACTCACAAGAGAATTTACATTGCACCCTCTCACACTAAGAATATATTTTGGAATATGAGAAGGGTTGAAAAAGGTTTTTCTGGAAGGGAAACACCATTATTCTAAACAATGATAGTACAAGATCAAGAAGAAGTGGGTGAAGGTTCAGAATTGCCAACTGATCCCCATCACATACCCACCATTATTCAACCATCAATATCTCAACCTCAAAAGAAACAAAGATCAAGAAGGCTAAAGAGAAAGGACACTCAGGTACCTCAGTCTAGTGTTCCTAGTGATAATGTTGCAGATGAGGCTGTCAATGAGGAGGTGGATGAAAGTTTGGCAAGGGTTGCCACTACTGCTACTAGCTTAGATGCAGAGCAGGATAGGGGTAACATAGATAAGACCCAATCCAAGGCAACACTTAATGAACCAAGTTCTTCAGGAACTAGTTCAGGTAGTGGTCCCAGGCGCCTAGAAACCATGGGGGATACAATTGCTCAGACTAGGTCTGAGAATATATCTAAACTTTCCAATGATCCACTGCTCATAAGAGGTAACACACTTTGAAGTGGTGAGGATAGACTGAAACTTGAGGAATTGATGGCATTATGTACAACTTTACAATCAAGAGTTCTTGCTTTGGAGACTACAGAGACCACTCAAGCTACTAAGATTGCAAGTTTAAAAAAGAGAGTCAAGAAGCTAAAGAGGAGGAATAAGTCAAGAACTCATGGACTTAAAAGATTATACAGATTTGGTTCATCAAGAAGGGTTGAATCCTTTGAAGATGAAGGTTTGGGTGAAGAGGATGCATCCAAACAAGGGAGGATAGCTGATATTGATGCTAATGAAGACATTTACTTGGTCAATGTTCAGACTGATGAAGATATATTTGGTGTTAATGACTTAGATGGTGATGAGGTGATTGTTGAAAGTGTAGATGTTGTTAACACTGTTAAGGGAACAAGAAGTGTGGTTGAAGAAGTTACTGCTGTTACAATTCTAGTTAGTGCTGCTATAACTACAACTACAACAACTGCAATAGCTTATGTTGAAATGACTTTGGCTCAAGCACTGGCAGAATTGAAGAGTGCAAAACACAAGGCTACAACAATAACTACAACACCAACACTTACAACAACAACTACTGCTACAACAATTATAGCTGTTAGCACAAGACCCAGAGCAAAAGGATTTGTTATTCATGAACATGAGCAAGCACCTACACCAATAGTTTCTTCACAACAACCATCACAGGTCAAGGTTCAGGACAAGGGTAAAGGCAAAATGGTTGAACCAGAACCTGTGAAGAAAATGTCTAAGAAAGAACTACTCAGGCTTGATGAAGAACTTGCCTTCAAGCTACATGCTGAAGAAGAAGAAGAAAGGCTTGCCAGAGAAAAAGATCAACAAATAGAGGAAGCTAGCATAGCTTGGGATGATGTTCAGGCTAAAATTGAAGTTGATTATCAGTTGGCTCAAAGACTGCAGGCTCAAGAGCAAGAAGAATTGACTGATGAAAAAAGGCAAGATTGTTTGTACAATTCTTAGAGCAAAGAAGAAAACATTTTGCAGCTAAGAGAGTAGAAGAAAAGAGAAACAGACTACCAACGAGAGCTCAACAAAGGAGTATCATGTGTACTTATCTAAAAAACATGGAAGGATGGAAGCCTAAAAGTTTGAAGAACAAGTCCTTTGCCAATATTCAAGAATTATTTTACAAAGCAATGAAAAGGGTGAATACCTTTGTTGACTACAGAACTGAGTTGGTGGAAGAGAGTTCCAAGAAGGCAAAAGCAGAGATAGCACAGGAGAGAAATTTAAAGAGAGCAGGAGAAGAGCTGGAACAAGAAAACTCTAAAAAGTAAAAGTTAGAAGAAGACAAAGAGTCTGAAGAGCTTAAGCAATATTTGGAAATAATTCTAGATGATGGAGATGATGTAACTATTGATGCTACAGAGAACCTTTTATCTACTAATCCCAACCATTATTGACTATTAAGATTCTATAAAAAAAGGGAAAAAAAGGAAAAAAAAAAGAAAAAAAAAGCTATTTCCAAATTATCAGAGCCAGATGGAAATTCTCCATAGTATTTACCTTTTTGAAAGATTGCTTAAACACTTTGACAAAGAAGACTTGAAGTTCTTGGAGTAATAGTCAAAGCATGATTTTTAAAGAGACAGAAGCCAGTGAATTTACATTGATACTTTCTTTACTTCTAATTTGAAGACCATATTTGAACATCATAGTTAAAAATAATAGTATAGAAGAAATCCAACAAGATTATTTAAAGTGCTGAACAAAGCTTATATTACTTGTGGAGTTTTTATTGTGTAACAATGCAAAACATGTTATTTATCGATTGTTTGAAAGATCTTATCCACTTAACTACAAATCACACACATACATCATATGTTTTTTGTCAATGAATGTGAACCTTCAAGTTGATTATGAGTGGGTGAAGATGGGCCTTGAGCTTCTTAGATTGGGTCAAGAAAGAGTTTAAGGGAAGGCTATTACCGAAATGAACTGTTAGGAAGCATGCCTCACTGGTGATTGATGAAGCTTTGTATGAAACTGTGATTAGTTATTTTTTGAAAAAGAATATCAAGTTAGGGAGGATTTGTTAGGATTAAAAGGCCTACTGTAAGTTGACTGCTTTCGAAGGTTTTGTGTTACTGCTGCTAAGCAAAAGTTAGTGTTGTTCATTAACTTTAATGAAAAATATGTTTAAGTTAGTTTAGTGCTGCTAAGTATAAAGTTAGTAATTTGGTAGTTCACAGTTACTACTGCTAGTATATATTAGTACTGCTAGTATAATGTTAGTACTGCTAGTGTAAAGTTAGTACTGCTGGTGAAGATTGAAGAAAACATTCTAAGTAGTTACTACTGCTTATACACAGTTAATGCTGCTGGTGTATAAGTTACTACTGCTGGTGCTAAGTTAATGCTGCTAATACAAAAGTTACAACTGCTCAAAGATTAAGATTGCTGAAAGAGTTTCTACTGTCAGAAGAGAAGGGATAAAGACAGAAGAAAGGATAAAGATTGATTGGAGATCAAGATTATTTACGTGATAAGTATTAGTTATTTATAGAATAGATCATAGAGAATATTCTATGTTTTACAAATATATTGTAAATCGACTAGGATTCCTTGGGGTATAAAAGGAGGTCCTAGGGCATAGAGATTGATATAGGTTTTCATAGTATCTGTATCAAATCAAAACGAGTCATTCATAGAGTTATCATAGCTTCAAGGTTTTATAACCCTAATACTAGGAAAGTATTCGTATTATTTGTAATAATAATATTGGAGCTTTTATTGTTTGTTGAATTGTGTGTTCATAGAATTGTGTTCATAGAGTTACTGTTTCATTAAGAATTCTTCTTATTGATTAAAGATTAGATTTCGCATAATCTTTAATATATTTAACAAAATTTCTACTATAGTTGTGTTAGATTTATCTAGCATAACAAAACCTTAATTAGCATAAGGAATATCTATTGAAGTGGGATCAATATGAACCATATACACTTGTTTACTCAACATAATCAAACATGGATATTAATGACATGGATTTCTTGCATAAGTATAGCCTTAAAAATGGAATGAATTTGTTTAAGTAATTACCTTGATTTTGTGACTCTAATAGCCGTGACAACCTTAGTGTCTATCTTGCTACCTAGTATTTGTTTAAACCAAGTCCCATGGAACGAACTTGACTTACCTGACTTCTCTACGATTGAACGAGTATACTTACTTGTATGTATCGTTGGTAATTTCATTAGTCTCGATTATAAATGTAAAACTTGCACCCGACCAACGTCATCAATGTGTCTTTATCTTCGTATTGCACTCAAGTTCTATGGTTGTGAACTCAGCTCGCAGATTATGGCTTCCACTTTGACAAAATACCTATGTATTGTGATTCAAAGGAATCCATAGCCATCTCGTGCAATCCAGTCTAGCATTTTCATACCAAACACATCGATGTCAGATATCACTTCATAAAGGAACAGGTTGAAAAGGGTATTGTTGAATTATTCTTTGTCGGAACTGAATACCAGTTAGCTGACCTATTTACTAAAGCTCTGTCGAAAGATAGGTTTAAGTATCTCGTCAGATGACTCGGTATGAGATGTTTGACTCCAGGAGAACTGGAGGTTTTGGCAAACGAATCTACTTGATCCATCAAACATCGAATTTGTAAATATTTTTATTTTTCTCTTTATTTTGATTTATAAATATTTTTGA